>VZTU01026864.1:20674-90726 GCA_013400835.1 Zapornia atra
CTCATGGAAGAGTTCTCCATGGAAAAGTACACCTACCGCCGAGCGGGGAGGGAGATGAAGCCGCCCAGCCTCGGCTCAGGGGCAACCCGCGTCCCCCTCGCCGCGCCCGGGCGCCGTCGGGGGGTGCGCCGCCGTTCCCTCAGCCCGGCCGGGGAGCCCCGGTCGTGACCCCCAGTTTCTCCGCGCCCCGGCTCACCTCCGGCGCCGCCGCTCCGCGCTCGCCGAGGAACGCGGCTCCGTCCCACCGCCCCGGGCATCACCGAGGGCTCCCTCCCTCCCGTGCCACCACCCGCCGATCTCCCCCCTCCTCTAGATGGGCCCCATTCGCCTCCTCCCGGGACCGCCCCGACACGCAGCCCCGGTGAGGAAAAACACTCATACCCGTTAGATGCCGGAGCCGCCGCCGGAGTCACCCCCGGAGCGGGCGGCGGGGCTCCCCGCCCCGACGGCACCGAGAAACGGCTCCTCCCTGGGCAGAGCCACTGCTGGCTTTGGGGCGGTAGTTGTCTTTTGGGGCGGGGGGAAGGGTATTCCATAATATACCGGCTTAAATTGCTGTAATGTTGGCGGGTTCGTTGCGGTGCTCGGGGGTTTTTCCCCTCGCTCTCTCCCACCCTCCAGAACTCTCTCCATTCCCCCGCGGCCCGTCAGGAGTTCATAATCCGATCCGCTCTCTTCATTGCGATTTTACCTGCTGTCACGCTGTGAGTATGTCAAGCGGAGCAAGTCACGATGCGCGCCGGTGGCCCTCGGCCGGTGGGGGCGGAAGCCGGGCGGGCAGCGGGGGGATGGCTGGTAGGGGGGTCAACACCCCGCCCCCGCCCTTAGAAACCTCACGCCCTTGAAGGGTCGGTAAACTACGGGCGGAAGAAGAAGCAGGGGACAACGGGAGCTTCTTACATCTTTCTGACACCAAGAGAGGCGATCGTAAAAGCTACCACGGGCCGAGGAAGACGCGAAGCGAAAAGTTTTGGTTAAAAAAAAAGGAGCAGCCCGCAGATAAAAACTGTTTGTAACACGTTGCAAAGCAAGCTTCATTCCTACCCTCTGGCAGGAGGAGGCTTTTGCCTTAGTTATGCCTGGTAACGGCTGCTTAACAAGTGAATTAAGAAAGGAAATTGGGGCTTTTGGTTTACAAAAGCACCTTTGATTGCAAAGGCTGTTGTGGGGTGGAGTAAATTGCACGGGAAGATCACCAGAGATTTTGGGAAGCAGGTTAGATAGATGGTAATCAGGAATGGTTCAGGTGGAGGCAATCCTACCTGGAGCAGGTATTGGACACCAGCTCTTTTGAGGCGTCTTCCAGCCCTGTTTTCTGTGTTTCCCATGATACAGTATGTTACTTACGTGTGACAAAACAGTGCGCCTACGAACAAACACTTCCACAGAAGAAACACTGACAATTCCTTTAAACAAAAAACATGTTTTCCCCATAATTAAGTAATCAGAAACCGTTCCCTCACAACGTCCCAAAGAATGGGGAATTTAGATTAATGAGACAATTGCTACTGAATGTATGGATGCTCGCCCTCCTTGGAGGGAGGGGTCGGGCCAAATGACCTTCCGAGGTCCCTTCCTGCCCCGGTTTTTCTGTGTTTCTGAGCCACATAGACAGTACCCCATGGCGCTGAGCCCAGGGATGCTAATCCTTGCCCGGTCCTTGGTTGAAAGCAGGCACGCAACGCAGGGGAAGGCAAGATGGGGGGTTGCAACCCTGGGTTCATTTGGGGACAAACAGTTACATCATGGGAGCCGGAGTGGCAAGCGCAGGATCTGCAGCACTGCCGTATGCAGGCACCCTACAGAACAGTAACAAAGCAGGGAAGGAGGATCTGAAACCCAGAGACCTCTCCAAAAGTTTGCCAGAGCCAGGATTTAGCTCCTTTGGGGCTACTACAGCAGGGATGGTAAACTCAGTCCCTGGACACAGAGACATATCTAAACAGCAGGGATTGTAAACTCAGTCCCTGGACACAGAGACATATCTAAACAGCAGAATTCAGACCCTGCACTTGCCCCTGGGCTGTTTTGTCATCCATTCCTGAACAGCCACTGCTTCAGATTTGCCTTAAAGCACTGATGTGCAACTGGAACAACCTCCCCTGTACCAGAAGGAGGCAATGACCTGGAGAGCATCGCAAGGATACGGCCAGGCCTGCTTGCAAATCACAGTTGGGGTACACAGGATCTCAGGGAGCCACGATGGGTTGTGGGAGGCAAATGACCTACCTCCAGCCACTATAAAGAGCATAGCACCATGCAAATCATCTTCCAAAGCACCTGGCAGAACTAGAGCAGCATCACCTGCTGCAAATCACATAAACAGTTTTTAAGTGTTTTCAGCCTAGTTTTGATTTGATGAGCAATTTCCTACCTCATCTGTCAGCCAGTGAGGTGGCTTTGATTTGAACTGGGAGGGGAAAGCGTGTGGGGAGGGTTGCTATGACACTGCAGATGGCTCCATCTTCATCCCTATTTTTAAGTAAGCCAAAGTGAGCTGCTGGGCACAGCTGAGTCCTGCAGCTGGAAGGGTCCTTATGTCAGCTGCTGAGGCACCAGTGCTGGAAAGAGCTTACACAAAAATTATTCCAATGACAGTGACATAATCACAGCACTGGCCTGAGCCTGGGAAATAAGCAAATGGCTTACCAAAGGTGGGGAGGGAGAAGGGTGCTGCTTGGCTGGCACTTCGCAGTTAGATTGTAACATCCCACACTGCGAACAAGGCGGGAGAAGGAGGAGGGAGGACATAAATCCATTCACTGAGGCAGAGAAGCACATACAGGAGGCTTTGGGTTGCCTGCATGCAGCACAGGGGGAATGAAGGCAGCCACTGGGGTCATTAAGGCCTTGTGGTGTCAGTCTCCTGGATACTATACATGCTTTACGGCTGTTTTACGTACCTTTTCCTCGATGGGCAGGCCGCAGCCTAGACGTTCTTGGAGCCAAAGGGCCTAAAGTGGTAAATGGGCATAAGCATGGGGATGATCTTGCCCTTAGGGGTATTTTTGCCACCTAAAAGGCTGTCTCCTCCTGGCACCAGGAACATCTGCTGCAGCAGTGTTGCTTCCGCCTTTGTGTCCAGCAGCTCCTTGCAGCGTCACATCAGGAGGGTGGCTCATCCCAGGGGGCTGCAGAAAGTGACCCAGTGGCCAGGCTGAAAGATGCCCATGTCTGCTGTCCTTCCTCCCACTTTTCAACCCAGGCTGTTGCCTTTACTCCTGGTGTGACTTTTATCTTTGGTTTTAAGAAAACCAGAAGTATTCCCTTCTCTTCGGAAAAGCAGATGAAGACCTCTCACGACGCAGCCACCGGTGACTGTATGGTCTTCTGTTAGGAGCCAGATTGCAGGCTGAGACCTTTGAACCACCTGACTTTTTTCTGTGCTACGTTGCCAAAGGGATACTATTCCTGATCAGCCACGATGCGACTGAAACCAGAGTGTGTTCCCCTCGCCAGGTTTTCTGGATCAAATTTCTGTGAGAGGGAGGTAGAAAAAAGCAAGGGAAAGGTTTTGCTCGCAGACACTCGCCCCTTGAAATGAAGTCACTGAGCCGCTGCCAGGAGTTTTTGTTTTGGTTTGTTTGGTGGTTTTTTTTCAAATGAAGTTGGCAGATAGGGATAAATCCTTTTAGAAGCATTATCTTGGTGTTGCAAGGATGTATCATATTTATCGACCAGTATTGACCAACAAGAGGTGCACTCTGTTAAATTTTTCCAGTTGAGCCAAGCGTGATAAACATTGTGTCGAACAAGTGGATTAGAAATGAAGATGTGATAAGAGGGAAATTGGAACGGCACAGTACCTTCAGACAGAAGGCAGGATGGCTGCTACATAATTTAAACCCAAAGGGAGGTGTGCTACTGTAGGCACAAGAGCCTTCAGCTGTATTCAAGGCCAGGAACCATCTGCTTTCCACAAAAAAAGTCGAAGTGGGTCTCTGTTTCAGCTTTCTACCTGGCCAAGCTCACTACAGACACAAATTGGTAAGGGCGATCACCATGTATGTATAGCTGGCTGTAGGGGAGCTGCAGGAAGGTCTGGATACATTAGGGTATGTGGAAATCCGTTTTCCCCCCTCTCTTTTGGAGCCTGAGATTGCAAAAGCTTCCCCGGCCCAAGTCCAAAGTAAGGGAGTAATGAATTAATAATCACCACTAATTTGAGTTGGATCACAATTAAAAGTTTTGAGATGATTGTATCAAATAATTTTAATTTTGATCATATTTAAATAATTCAAAATTCAAATAACATTTCAAAGGGAAGGACTGTGGTTTTTTGTTGGAGGGAAAATGCTTGTCAAACTTGGAAAAGAATATTCGCCAACCTTTATTTCCCTGCACCACATTTTCTTTCAGTTTTGATGTTCATTAAATTTCCCTCCTTCCCACTAGGCCAGTCTGAAAGAAATGTCAGAAAAAACCAAAATAAACTAAAAAAATCACAAACTGTCTCCACTGATTGTAGCTAATAATAGGGCCCCAAATCTGCAAAGCTGCCGTCAGTAAGAGTTGCCAGTTCCCAGTTCTGATGTGGGTGCTGAGATTAAGTTACAAATGCCCAGTGTTTGGCTCTCCCCTCTCCCTGTGTTTCCATGTTTGTTAAAGCTTATCACTTATCAGACTAATATCACCATCCAAGAGTATAATGTAAAATTTTCCTAATGTCAAGAAAGCAGCTGCAGCACTTCCCAGCTCCAGTGCAGCACACAATAAATTACTCCTGTTTTTCACCCCTTCCCTACTGTGGGGTGTACATGTAATTAAGATGGTGAGGATGGTCCCAAAAATAACTGTCCATTGTGTTCCTACACAAATAAAGGTCATTAGTCAAGTCCTCTGTTACTCCTCTGTTCAATGTGGTCTTTATGGATATTTGTCAAGTTAGATATTGCACTTTAAAATGTGAATTACTCTTTACTCTGAGGCTATTTGGAAGTAAAACACATTTAGGACTATAAATGTAGGTGGGTGCAGAAGGTCCACTTCCAAAAAATAATCTGCCTTGCTCATTATTGACCTGGGGCCACTCTCTCAAAGTCCTAATGCACCTTCCAGAAAGAAGATGATCTAGTCTGAGTGCTGGGGCTTTGGGGAGCTGGGTATTTTAATTTAAAAGTCACCAGGAGACTTGAAGTAGGTGTACCATTTTGATATGAAACCTGTACCAGATTGAAAGCAGCATGTGGCTGCCTGAGGTTTCTAAGTCACTGAAGTTGTCGGGCAAAAAACTTCAAGTAGAGAAATAGGCATGGATACATACATACATACTCATCAGCCAGCTCACAGAAATACTGTGTAATAGTGTGTGTGGGGTTTCCATTTCCTTGTGTGTTGCAAAGGGCTTGGCTGAGGAGCTGTCTGGTGAATTTTTTTTGGTGGTATCCTTCCTTAGTCCCACCTCAGTCCCCACTGGTCTGGCTGGGCAGAGCTCCAGGCTCCTGAGCGCAAGGCCAGAGCCTAAAGGAGTTTTAAGCACTGACCAAGCTAGAGGCACTGTATAAACCAAAAAGCCCACACTACCTATACAGACCAGAAATTACTTGCCCCTGGTAAAATCTGCCCATGCCCAGAATGGGGCACAACAGCAGGGTTAATAGGCCCACTGAAATGCCAGCGAAAAACACTCTCACAGAAGATTTTACACTCCCCCACATGATGCCAACACAAAAGCACTTATCAATTTTTAAGTAAGTATTTAACTAGTGAAATAGAGTCCCTTTGTTCGCATGCAGAACTGCTAATGTTTATTGAGGTTTTCCTGGGTTCCAGCAGGACACAGGTAGCTGATGTTGATTAGGTAGGGGGTTCTTTGCAACTCTTCCCCTCCTTAAAGTTTATTGGTCTTTAAACGACACCAATGTCTTTCCTGGGTATTGTGTCAGGCTTCATTTTGTTTGGTTTTAATTTGAAAAGTAGAAATGGTAGCACATGCGTAATATTTGCCCATTTGCTGGAATCATTTGTCCTTATCCACCTCTGTATTGATAAGGAAGGAATGAAATAGTAGTTTTTCCATAGTAGTCATGGAGTCGGTAAACACAACAGGACTGTGCTGCTCATACTCCTGTCCAGTGGGTACTCAATTATTCACTAGTAAAAGCAGGCAGGTCTGCTTTAAGCCCTGGGTACGACAGCAGAGAGAGAGAAGGAAAAAATAGCACTGCTTTCAACACCAGGGGAGATTTAGGAATTAATCACAGCACCATGACTGCAGGGCTCCTGGCACCACCAACTCCCAGCCCTGGGGAGACAGGCACTCTCTGCCTTGGGAAAAGGTTTTCCCTGATTAAAAACCTGGAGCAAGCGCAGCCTCGGGGATGGCTTGTGAGACTCTTGCACATTGGATGTTACCTGCGTGATGAGCTACAGTTGGTGTGAAGAGGACATGCCCACGCCTTCCCCAAAACTGCTGCCGCTCAGGACTCGCCCACTGCAGGCTGCTCGCTTGGAGAGCTCTGGGGGGGGGNCACGTTTTTGCTTTCCCTGGTTTCAGAGTGAAAATAACAGCCAATCTGCAGTTGGGTAACTAAAATAAACCAAACCCAAAATAAAATGAAGCTAAAACCAGCAGAACTGTGCGCAGCAGTGTTAGCAGTTTGGGGAGGGTCAGCTGGAGAGGCCACACTCACGTGTCATTAGCAGTTGAGGTTGAAGGGCCATTCTAAGTTGCAGCTTCCAAGAGGCGTGTAGAAACTCATACCCTCCCTGAGTTTTTCCTCAAGAGCGTCTAAGGCAGCAAATGCCAATTGCCTGGAGCCACAGTTCTCATCTCAGCTCTGATGCAACACCTGGCCCTGGGAGCAGCCATGGTAGGGAGGCCCCTGCCATAAATCAGCACTGACACAGCCCCACTGATGAGATCTCCTGCCCAGAGCCAGGAGCACAGGCCCTGTACTACTCCCTTCCCAGCCTTCTCAATTCATGAGTAAAGACAGAGGGCCTAAAAAAGTCAACTTTGCCTCTTTCCAAAGCAGATGAGTTGGCAGTATGCCCAGTGTGTCTAGTGGGCACCCGCAAGCCAGGCATGTCAGTCTCTCTGGGTGCATCTGTCCTCCCTGGACTCTCCCCACACCCTGAGGGCTTTCAGGGCTCTTCTTCTCACACCAGGAACGCTGCAGGCGCCAGGCAAAGCCAGGCAGCACTTACTGCTCAGGGCTAGTGCTCCTGCTTGGCAGGGTGGCTGCCTTGCAAGGTCCCAGCTTGGACCAGGATAATCCCATCAGCCATTTTGGGGGGCACCATCCAAAAACCCCAATGCTGCTGCCATACCAGTAGCGATGAGAGCACTGGTATAAGCAACGGCACAAATACCAGCACAAAAGTGAGGGTTTGCTGATGGCTGGTGCACACAGCCTGGTAGCACCTGCCCTTGCACACACATCACCCCCTCCTGGCCCCTGTGTTTGCTGTACAGGGATGTGTTTACCTTATGTGGGGGTGGGGGTGTAGACTCCTGTGAAGCAGCTCCCAAAAGAGAGGTGTATTAAAACAAGCAGGAACTGACCAGGGGAACCTCTAAACATATGAGGCTGTGAACTACAATGGTTCCAAAGGGCTTCCCAGTGCTCATGACGGCACTCCCTGAGGTGGCTGCCAGCATGTCAGGTACAGGAGCCAATGCTGCTAGATGTCATAGTCACTGAGGCCAGAGCAGCTGCCTCGTACTTTTATATGCTCCACTAATACATAAAAATAATAGTCAAGACCCCTCCTGCCCTCCTGGTGTTTTGGGGATACCTAAATCATTTCAGGTGTATGGACATCTCTGGTTCCTAGCTAGTAGCGGCCTTATTTTGGACACTGTGGATTTCTCTTAGATGTTGATGGCTCTGTGTGCTGGATATCAGTCAGAACGAGGTTTGTGTCCTGGCTAGAAGCCCAGAGGTGGAATGTCAGCTATCCAGTGGGACTTACTAAGGGGGTGCCCATTTTGAGTGTTTTGTCTCACTTCTTAGGTTTTTTCCCCCCGAAAACTCAAATAATCAATAAGTTATTACAGAAAAAAATATGTATTTGTATTTGCACAAAATACTGATGCATTCTGCCAGGCCAGGGCTTCTGCATCCAGTACGAAGCTGCTGTACAGACGTATGAGGTACCTGGCCAATTATGCTTGCTCTCCTCCACTCCAGATCCTGGGGCTCTTCAGTGCTCTCTCCTCTGCAGGGAAACATCCACCCACAGGTGCCTACTCACGGAGCTGATCTGGTGGCTTCAGGCTCTTTCTGAGTGACCAGCCAGCAGCAGGCAGGTGTACCCCACTGATGCCTACGGCACACCTCAGTGGCACCCCTGCGTGCCCAGCGGGTACCCCAGGCACACCATGCAGGAACGGGATGTCTCTGCACACAGTTTGGTCTGCCAAACGTGTGGTTCCTGTGGGGGATGCTCCCACTGAGCCCTTCCCACAGCACCCCACGCCCCATCCCTGCAGCCCGCCTGGCCCAATGAGATGTTACTGGGTTCCAGGGAAAGCTGGCCCCGAGCATTGTGGCCCCCCCCCAGGGTGATCCTGCCTCTCCAGGCGCAGGAGGCAGATCGTTTCATCTGAACAACTTAATGGCAGCTAACAACGGCATGGTCAGTTGGCGCTGCCCGGTCAAGGCACTCCTTCCAAAGACCTTGAAAAAATACAGGGGATTTTGAATTGGAGTGGTAACATTTAAATGCCTGCCTTGAATAACCCTTACTCTTGAAGCAAGTTTAACAAATTTTTTAAAAAATTAAAAAAAAAAAACCCAACCACAAGCCCAATAATAAGGAACAGCAGCAAAGTTTTCAGTTTCTTGCCCCACAAACCTCCCCCCACCTTTAAGGCAAAAGCATTTTTCTGAAGCAAACCCAAGAAAAGGGCAGGGAGAAAAAAGGCAGAAGAAAAGACACCAACTCTGGTCTGCCTGACATTTTTTTTTCAGTATGTGGATTTCCAGGCGTGTTGGATCTCAGCTGGGGGATTGCAACAAGTCAAAACGTGGGGAATGGGCTCTTTCCACTCTCCCCTGAGAGTGGGGATGGAGGTGAAATGCTTTTAAAGACTCTGTGAAACGGTGTGCTGGTTTGCAGATAGCGTTTTCTTCCCTTTTCCTAATGATGCCAGGGGCTTGCCTCGCCCATGAACATGAGACCATCTGGAAAATGTCATCCGACACATTATTCCCTGTGCCAGAGGGATATTTATAGATAAAGTAAATCATGTTGTCAGGACTGAAACAAATAAGGAAAGGCCCCAAGGGCGTGGAGTGCCGCCACCCCTGACTCATGCATATGGCTTTGCCTGATGATGGGATGCCAATGCCTGGTGGCCCCTCCATACCCATGGGCTACCATCACCCCCCCCCCAGATTCTGGGTGTCCCCACTGTGCCTGCAGGACCAGCCAGATACACATGCCCAGCTGCAGCACAGGGGTGGTGCGTGCAAGACCAAGCATGCCGAGGTGTTTTGTGAGCAAGCCATAGCATGAAGTCTGCCCTGGTTCCAAAGGTCCAAAGCAAGATGTTGGCTCCCCCAGTGCAGCTGGGGGTGGCTCAGCCTCTCACTCCCACTCGCATCTGAAATGGGCTGAAATACCTCGCTAGCTCAGGCACAGCCACTCTGGTACGTGTGGCCAGCACAGACTTAGCCGCACACCACCACCACCGCTGCTGCTGCGCATCCTCTGCTTCAGCCGTGTGTGTGCTGGTAACACAAACCTGGAGGCTTTGCTTGGTCTTCACCCACCCTCCAAAGCCCTGCTTTGATGCACCAAACTGAGGAACCAAATGTTTTCATCTCCAAAGCCAGACAGTTTCCAAGAGCAGATTGGGAGCATTTGAAGCAGTCCCTCCTACAACCAGGGTCCTCCTCAGTCTCCAGCCCAAATTTCAAAGAATCATAGAATGCTTTGGATTGTAAGGGACCTCAAGGATCATCTAGTTCTAACCCCCCTGCCTGGGCAGGGACACGTTCACTAGACCAGGTTGCCCAAAACCCCATCTAGCCTTGCCTTAAACACTTCCAGGGATGGGGCTTCCACAACTTCTCTGGGCAACCTGTTCCAGTGCCTCACCACCCTCATCGTAACGAATTTCTTCCTAACATCTAATCTAAAGCCTCTCTTTCAGCTTGAAGCCATCACCCCTTGTCCTATCACTACACTCCCTGGTGAACAGTCCCTCTCCCACTTTCCTGTAGGACCCCTTTAAGTATCAGTACACCGCAATTAGGTTTCCCTGGAGCCTTCTCTTCTCCAGCTGAACAAGCCCAACTCTCTCAGCCTGTCTTCACAGGAGAGGTGCTCCAGCCCCCTGATCATCCAAGTGGCCCTACTCTGGACTTGCTCCTGTACTGGGGACCCCAGAGCTGGACACCGTACTCCAGGTGGGGTCTCATGAGAGCAGAGCAGAGGGGTAGAATCACCTCCCTCGACCTGCTGGCCATGCTGTTCTTGATGCATCCCAGGACACGGTTGGCTTTCTGAGCCACTAGTGCACACTGACGGCTCATGTTGAGCTTGTCATCGATCAGCAACCCCAAGTCCTTCTCCTCAGGGCTGCTCCTAATCCATTCTCTGTCCAGCCTGTTTGTTGCATTTCGTTGCATCAGCCAGGACAGCCAACAGTGCAGCCACAAAACCACGGACGGCTCATAAGTGTGTATATTTGGAACACCATAGAAGGTCATTTCAATGATGTTTCTCACAAGAAGTGAAATCCTTTCCTTCAGCTGAGCAGTGCACAGTATTATTAACCATTTCAACACAACCCACTTAACAAAATACCGCCTCTGCCTTCTAAAAGTACAATCCATTGAGTGTAGGCCTGCTCTCATTATAGGCTTCTTAAATTTATTCATGGAAAATTAAATATTCACTTTAGATATAGGCAGATATGTGCACATCTATATCTCCAAAATGGTTTCAGGCTCTCCATTTGTAAAACTAATTGATGTCATTCACCTTGCAGTGCTACCTCGAGGGGCTCCATGATGTGATGTTAGGGTCAGGTAAACAAAATGAAGAGCACATGACTGACCTTCCACAGCTCAGGTGTGTCTTCTCAAATGCCTCTGGCTGTGGAACTCCAAGTGTCTGTTTTATCTTGTACTTCCCTTTCTGTTGAATGTTTATCTCCTTAAAAGAAGGGCAGGAAAGTGTTGCAAGATGTTCAGTTCCAGCCTGGAGGGAGGGCAACACTGTGTTTTGGGGGGGTTTGCCTAGGGGAAAGCCATGCGGTAGTGCTTCATGACCCACATGCAGGCTGTGCAGGGCCATCGATGCCCGGATGCTGCAGTGAGTGGCCTTAACCAGGCACTCCCTATGAGAAAAACTATCAAAAGAAACATCACTCTTAAAAAGTGACATGAAGACTTATCCCTTTAGAGGTTATACCCAAAATCCACCCAAAGCAACTCTAAAGAACCCCCACAAAATGCCTGGCCTGTACCTGAGTACCACTTGTTTCCCATCACTGCACCACTTCCTTTGCCGTCCTGGCCTCTGTGACAAACACTGGGCAGCTCCAGCAGCATGTGACACCACGGCCCTATTCCTGCTCACAGGACCATTGAGAAGCTTTCGTGGTCTCAGCAAGAAGTCGCAAGCAATCAAGCAATGACATCTATTTCAGAGCAGGGACACCTCTGTGTGAGGAGGCCAAAATAAGCCAGAGGCAGCAGTGGGGCCAATCACTACCAGCAAGAAGCAGCTGCCAGAGCCCTTACTGAGAAGCCCCAGGAAGTGGGAGGAAAGCAGGGATATTTTAGGGGAGAGGTACACCAATGGATTATACCCACGTGCAAACACCTGGAGGTCACTGTGGCAAGCTGGGACTTGCCAACCCAAATGACTGAGATGGCATGCCACCATCACTGCCACAGCAGGACAACAGTGGGAGCAAGGCCTCCCGGCAAACCACCACAAGAGCAGCCCTGTGACGGTTAACGAGCGCTGGCAGGAGTTGAAATCATGGCACTTGAGCAGCATGGCCACCCTTCCCAGCCCTTGCCTGGCCAGAAGCCCAGCCATGCTCGCCAGCAGTAATGCATGAGCAGCCCCAGGTCAGGGCACCCTCATTTCCCAGCTTGGAGGCTTGGCAGGAAAGTTTTAGGTCAAAAACTCTCCATAACCTGGGGAATGTGAAGGGCGGTGAGAAAACAGTAATTTGGCAAAGGAACCAAGGAGTGCTCCAGCTAAATAGGGCTTGCATTGAACAGGTAGCCAGATTGAGATGAAACTTGTCCATGTTTCCACAAAAATGCAGACATTTTATTGCCAAGATGTGCAAGCCAGCATTGTGGCTTTGCACCTGCTGGCAGCTGAGCACCACGAAGCCACTCTCTGGTGGGCAGGGGGCAGGAGCAAAAGAACAAAGGCAAACCTCCTGCACTGGGGTAAGGACAGTTTGCTGGGACAGCAAAGGGAGGGAGAAATAATAACAGGACTTTATAACAAAATATATAAAGCTGGTGATACATGATGCAGTTCCTCATCAAACCGCACAACTCAGACCATACAGCTCAGAGCCACGCTGAAGCCAGACTGCGCCCCCAAATCACATCCTGGAGCTGTGCGCTCCTCCTCCACTAGCCCCCCTCTATGCTGAGCATCATGTAATTGTTATGGAATAGCCCCTTTGGGCAGTTTGGGTCACCTGTCCTGGCTGTGTCCCCTCCCAGCTTCCTGGATGCGCCCCATCTTCTCCTTAGCAGAGCAGCATGAAAAGCTAAAAAGTCCTTGACTACTTGGCAACAACTAAAACACTGGTATGTTATCAGCACTGCTCTCATACTGACTCCCAGACAGGGCCCTACATCAGCTACTAGAAAGAAAATAACTCTATCCTAGCCAAACCCAGACAATCAGGAATGCCTGGCTTTACATGAAAATAACAGCAAACATTTAAAGTGATGAATTTCCTAATCTGGGAAGGTCTGGTCCAGGAAGATTCGTTGTGTGGTGGTTTGACCCTGGCTGGAGGTCAAAGACCCACCAAAGCTGCTCTATCACTCCCCTTTTCAGCTGGACAGGGGAGAAAATATATATTGAGACTCAGGAGTTGAGATAAGGACAGGAGAGATCATCCCATAATCAGTGTCATGGGCAAAAAAGACTCAACACAGAATAAAGGAAAGAAACTCTCTGATTTATTACCCTGCACTGCACACCCAGTGACACCAGAGTCGGGTAATGAGAAGCACAACCAGATCTTAAAGCACCTCCCCCCACCCCTTCCTTCTTAGCAGACTTCAGTCATGATTTCACTCCCTTCTTCCCCCCGCATTATGACATGGAGAGGGGCAGGGAATAGGGGAATGGGGGTTTTGGTAAGCTGCTTCTGAGTTCTCTTCCTTCTTAGCCAGGGGGTGCATTCCTCACACCCTTCCCCTGCTGCACTGTGGGGTCTCACCCACAGGACACAGTCCTTCACGAACTTCTCCAACATGATTTCTTTCCCAGCTGCCCTGGCGTGGGTCACTGCAGTGGGGCGCAGTCATAAATCATAGAATGTCTCTCAGTCTCAGTCTGCTCCAGCCTGGTCCGCCATGGAGTCACAAGCCCCCCCCAGCAAACCTGCTCCAGCGTGGGCCTCTCACTCATCTCTGTGTCTCTGTCTCTCTCCACAGGCTGCAAGTGCTGGCAGGGACTTGCTCCAATGCAGGTCACAGAGTCTTCTGTATGTCTCTACCTGCTCCAGCATGGGACCTCTGCAAAATTACAACACATTGTTATAGCCAGAGTGAGATTAAAACACAAATGAGGTCAGATGCTGTGAACTAAAGCAATTTTTTGGTTACTTAAATAAACACATGGATGCAAGAGAAAGAGGGAGAGATTGGAAGAGAAAAAAAAAAGATGGAATAGCTCCCACCACAGAGCTGCGGTGTCCCGTCATTCTGATTTGTCTTCAAGTCTGGTGGGAGGAACGTTCCATCCGATGTTGGTCATCTCTGCTTTTCTACTAGAGTGTAATCACCCTCCCAGGTCCTGGTGCAGCGAGGTATTTACATCCCCAGTGCTCCTGACTCACCTGGGTGGACTGTGGACACCATTTGGCCTGAGCTGAAAGCAAGAAGAAACTGCATATGCTGTTGATTGGTGTCAATAAAGGCTGGCTTTAATGTTCCAGGACACATGTAGGTGTGTGCTCATGGACTGGCTGCACCTCGACGCAGGGAGCTGGTGCCATTATTGTGGTTCCTGCCAAGACAACCATCAAAGATGCAGACCTGTTTGGGCACCCAGCCTCGCACCAGCTCTGGGACTAGATGGAGTTGGATCTCAGAGTCCTGAAGGAATTGGCTGATGTAGTTGCCAAACCACTCTCCATGAAATTTGAAAAGTTGAAGGTGAAGTCCCTAGTGACTGGAAGGGAGGAAACATCACAGCCATTTTTAAAAAGGGTAGGAAGGAGGAGCCTGGGAACTACCAACCTGTTAGCCTCACCTCTGTGTCTGGGAAGATCATGGAACAGATCCTTCCAGAAGCCATGCTGATGCACATGGAGGCATGAGCCAGCAATGTGCATCTGCAGCCCAGAAGGCCAACCGCAGCCCAGGCAGTTGTGTGTCCAGCAGATCAAGAGAGGTTATTCCGCTCCTCTACTCTGCACTGGTGAGACCTCACCTGAAATACTGTGTCCAGCTTTAGAGCCCTCAACACAAGAAGGACATGAACTGTTGAAGCACGTCCAGAGGAGGGCCACAAAAATGATGAAAGAGCCGCAGCAACTCTCCCGTGAAGACAGGCTGAGACAGTTGGGCTTGTTCGGCTTGGAGAAGAGAAGGCTCCAGGGACACCTAATAGCAGCCTTCCAGTACCTGAAAGGTGCCTACAGGAAAGCTGGGGAAGAGCTGTTCACGAGGGCATGTAGCAATAGGACAAGGGGTAATGGCTTCAAAATAGAAAAGGAGAGATTTAGGTTTGCTATTAGGAAGAAATTCTTCAATATGAGGGTGGTGGATCACTGGAACAGGTTGCCCAGAGAGGTAGTGGAGGCCCCATCCCTGGAGATATTCAAGGTCAGGCTTGATGGGGCTCTGAGCAGTCTGATGTAATACAGACATCCCTGCTTACTGCAAGAGGTTTGGACCTCTACAGGTCCCTTCCAAGCCCACACATTCTATAATTCTATGATTTTATTTATCCGCTTCTGAGAAAACTGCTAAATCTGTGGCTCAGTGCCACGGGAAGCATCTGGGGCAGAGGGTGGGGGTGGGGTAGGGGGAATTCCAGTTAGTCCAGCTGCTCTGACCAGGGTAAACCAGACCTGCTCTTACCAGCATACCTTTGGGGCTGCAGGCTGTGGCACCTACTACCACTCACCTCAGCATCATGCCCTCCTCCTGCTCCACTGCTTCACCCATAGCAGCCCCTCTGCCGCAGACACAGGACAGAAGCTGACCTTGTCACCTGCCAAGAGCATGGCTGAGGCAGCCCAAATATTTCTTTTCTCCCCCACAGGCTCTGTTTTAGTTAAGTAAAAGATTTTTTTGACCAGGTTGGGGGTTTCCATCCTGACCCAAGCAGGCAGAAATCCAGTGTGGGAGCCCGGTCTGGGTGTTTCTAGCTATGGCTCCATGTTTCTGTGTGGGGATACTGGGCTCGCCCCCAATGTACTGAGATTATGGACCTCCCCTTTTCCCAGCTCATCACCAGTGACGGGGTGTCTCCTCTCTGGTACCAGTGGAAGAGAAAGATGGGAAGCAGTTTGGGAAACAGGCTGCAACTTACCCTGCAGATGTAGTGAGGGAGAGGCCAGAGAAAAAAAACCAACCACCCAGAAACCAACAACAACTCCACACACACCCCTCCCCTCCCCCCAACCCAGCAGCAGCTTTTTCCAGCACAAAGTGCCGATTTGATGCCAGGAAAACATTTTATGGATTCCAGGCTGTTTGTGCCAAAAAACCAAAGGGGAAAATAAAAGGAAAGGGTCAGAGGAAAGAAAACTTCACCCTGGCTGAAGATTGGTTGGTTGGTTGCATTTAAGTGCCTCTATGATGTCCTTCAACTGAAAGGTCTCATACTTGAAAGCAAGCATCGCGTCTCAGTCTGAACAAGGTATTTAGTCTGATCCAAAACAATTTATGTACTTGTTATTTTTCACCTGATATTTTTAATTGCTTTGAGTCAGAAAAAAATTTTTCTTCTCCATTTTTTTCAAAGCTAATTTAAGAAAGGGAATTACTCACACAGCTCTGCACAATGGACCTACCTGTCTCCACAAGAGCCTGTACCTGGTCATATTTACACCACGGTTTTGATACTTCCCCAAAATGATGCACTGTTTTTGCTTGAAAGCTAAGGTTTTGGAAAACTCCTCCTCCCTTCCCTCAGTATTTCTGGTATTAACTCTGCCATAGGAAAGGCTGTAGCTGGAGTTAAACCACCTCTATGTGTCCTCTCACTGGACAAGGGCCAGTGGGGAACCTCACTCTATGCCGCTCATCTGCTGTGACGGGGGCAATAAGTGCTGCGGCTCTTCTCCCACGCACTCACGGCGTCACGTCGACTCTCTGAAATTAGTGAGGTAGCTTTTCCTCCCTCATCGATGCAGACATACTGGTGTGTCCAGGGGATGAGTCAGAGCAGACAGTGTTTTCTCACTGCCCAAGGTGTCTGGACTTCATACCAATGTTTTCCTTTGGGAAGAACAAAAAGTGCATTAATCTAGAGCAGCGCAGGAGCCAGAAGTGAAGAAAACCAGGCTGCAGCTCAGGCCTGTTTCTTCTGCCTGGCAAAGAGGAGCAGTTCCCCACTCCTGCACGCTTGGCTGCCTTCACTGCTGCACAGACCCACCTCCCAGGCTGCAGAAACCCGCTGTTCACAGACCCACCCCGCCGCCGGATCCTGCAAAAGGTGGAGTGCCACAGCTGTAACTGAGAGAAAGGGGAGGTGAAGGTAGCAGCCTACATTTCCATGGATCACAGGATCATAGGGGTTGGAAGGGACTGGAAGGGACCTGAAGAGATCATCAAGTCCAACCCCAAGGATGCTTAGAAAACTTAGGAAAAAAGAGAAAAAAGCCAGAGAGGGTAGCATTTGAGATGAGGCAAAAAGCTGTGAAAACGCTATTGATTCCTTGCATCAGCTCTCCCCTGCTAGCTGCATTTGCTCAGACCAGTGGCTGTGTCTCGATCACATGGTTATATATCAGTTATATACTTAAATAACACTTAGCGTTTCTGCCCGCTCCGTGTTTCCTCAGGCCTTGGGTGTGTCCCCTACCGCCTCCCTGGCCGGTCACGTTCTGAGCAGGTGCGTTTTATTTGCGTTCGAGGCCTGCAGGCTGGGTTTGTACCAGCTTCCAGAAACCACTATTGTTTTCCCTCAAAGCCCAGGGAATGAGATCCCGAGGTCGAATGATTTCTTTCCCGTCCCTCTCGGCCAAGAAAGCTTTCACGTTTAATGGCATGGCTCTGTTCCTGCATATCACAGCAGCCATAAAACAAAGCTCATGCAGCCTCAGACAGAAGCAAGCGCCAGCGCACAATCTTAACAGCAATTACCAGCAGGGTAGGAGAAATGTGGGTAGAGGAAGCAAGGAGAAGCAGAGAGGGGCTGATTTTTTGGGAGAGGTGGGGTGTGGCAGAGCAGCAGTTTGAGGAGCCAGGGGATGGCCTGACTGTGCACAGCCCCATGCTCCGTCTCCCCGTGGCTAGAATGAGGTTGGTGCTAGGCACCCCATATGACTGTTATTAATTCCTCATGGAAGCAGCAGAGCAGCACAAGTTAATGGTGGTGCAGGAAGAAACTAAGGAGTTTGAGTA
The DNA here is from genome assembly GCA_013400835.1 of Zapornia atra. Taxonomy (NCBI): domain Eukaryota; kingdom Metazoa; phylum Chordata; class Aves; order Gruiformes; family Rallidae; genus Zapornia; species Zapornia atra. Next base: position 38,425 of record VZTU01026864.1, read on the forward strand.
GCAGGGCTTGGGGCAGCAGTGTCGCAGCGGGAGGACACCCAGACAAGACTGACCAAATGCAAAAGCTCGCCAGCCAGCTGTGCCTATGGGCCCAGAACCCAGCTTCGAAGGGACCTCAGACACTGACCTGAGGCAAAATCAAATCCCAATGGTGATGCCCAGTCCTACAGTCATGGTGTCCAAGAGCTGTCCAAACCATCCCCAGCGGGTGGAGGAGCTGGAACTGGCCAGCTGGGACCATAAATCTGAACTGCTGTCAGCAGGACAAGTGCTGTAACATCACAACAACCAGCAAAGGGCATAGATGAGGGAGGAGGGGGTGTTCTGCATCAGCTCTCACCTACATCCGTGCCACCAGAGGAGGCACCAGCTGGGATCTCACCCCACACCAGCCACGTGGGTGACAGGAGCACATCATTTTAATTTCAGGAATAGGGAGGAAGGAGGCAAGTCACTATGACTAGTACGTGCTGGAAGCCTTGGGCTGCCACTGTGGAGACAGAGCTTGTCTATTAGGCCTCAGAAAATGAAGAGAAATTGAGCACAGAACCCAAATTGCCTTAAAGGGTTGGCTTCGTAATGTTAAAAATAGCTGCAAGGCAAATCACTTGAGGGGAAAGAAACAAAACAGAAAAAGACGCGTGGTAGAAGCACTGAGAACAGAAGGTCAGAGGCTACAAAAACGAGTGTTGCCTAACTGGAAAACATGATTGCTGAGAGATGAGCACAGATAGCCTTAGGCAAGAAAAAAAAGTGGATGGAGGGGAGGAGAAGGCAATGAGAGTAAACATGACAGAGAAGGTAAAATCTCCGAGGGACACAGGACATAATACTGTCCTGTTAGGGAGGAGAAAGAGGTTGTGAAGTGGCAAGGGTGAGCAAGGAAGTTTATGGAAGCTGGTTTTTGCCTGTGATGCTCTTTCCAGACCTTCTGCTTCTGATGGGTTGGTGCCCACCACTCGTTTCTGCCCACCTTCACCCTTCCTGTGTTTCTGCTCAGCCACACCTCCAGCAACTTCTGGCAGAAACTGGTTCAAACCCAGAGGCTCTCGAGCCCATCTTCTGTGTTTCTCAGGCCAGGACTAGTGAGCCATTGTTCCTTCCCTGCTGTGACGCCCTGTCTTGGGTTTTCAGTCCCATCACAGCTGCCAGAATGGCTGCCAGAGCACAAAGTCTCTTGTCTTTACCTGCAAGGTCCTCCCATCACCTGGCACCAAGCTAAAATCTCCTCTGGGAAGCTCCTGTGACTGATGGCCCTAGCATCATCCCAGCCAGGCGCAGGGAGGACAAGGACCTTCTAGGAGCAGTTTCCTTCCCTCCAGCCCTGGCAGCCCAAAACGTCCCCAGCCACCCTCAGCAGCACAGCCCCCTCCTGCTGGTGGGTCTGCCAGCATGGCTGTCACTTCTTGGGACTCCCATTTAGTAAACAAACAGCTGCCAAAAACCCATCTGAAACAAAAGCTTGCTCCCATCCCAGGGAAGGAACACAAGGCAGATGCTGGCAATGCTACGTGGTGACAGAGAAGTCTCTTGGGGAGCAGAAATACTGCACAAGAGAACAAGATATTCACCAAGCAAGAGTGGGATGTGAGAGGCTGGATAAGCTATCATGCACACCTTTTAATCAAGGGTTGCCCAGTCTCAGCCAGCTGAACTGCTCAGCACCCATTTGGAAGGAACGCCACTCAGATGACAAACGAATTAAGGGGCACCTTAGGGAGGGAGATAAAATCAAGCAAGATTTGCTTTATGGATTTTAAAATCAGTTTTCCCCAATTTAATTGATAACCTCTCACAAATCATAAAGCAAAAGCAACATCCTAGCTATTTGCATGCCAAATGTATGTGTTGATGTACTTTGTCTCCTTTCTTTCTCAGGTCATTCAACTGAGCAGACTGGTTGCATTTCGTGAGCTTCACGAACTTTGCGTAGTTCATGTTTATAACAAATTTTTAACCTCAAATCCCTCTTCAGCAGGAGAAAATTAAGATTTGACTGTTTCCCAGGCTCGGGGCAAACACCTTCATAAAGCTTTAACACCTTCATGTTACACAGTGAAATTCAGAAAATAACCACCAAATAACTTTAACAAAATAAAGGCAGTTTTCTATTACACTGTGGCTGGATATATGTAGGTAGCAGCGCTATGATGTAAAGAGTTATTTTGGCAAGTGACTTAGCACTTAAAATGACCATGACCTCAGCAGTTCGTACCTCTAAGCTACAACACAGGCCAGATTATCTGAGATGAAAGTTTGAAAATCTTCTTAGCTGTAAGAAGAAAACCAGATGGCACACCACCACCCCAAACTCTGGAGGTGATGAAAAGCAGAACCATCTTGTACCATGCAGTGGCCTTTTTTTCTGCTTCCCCCTGCAAATGAGCACCCCTCCCTTGCCCCATAACATACATCTCTGCTTCCAGTTGGGGCCTGCCAAGATGGGGCTGAAGGACTTAGCTTGAGAGATCTGGGCTTGTTCAGCTTGGAGAAGAGAAGGCTTCAGGGGGGTTCTTATAGTGACCTTCCAGTACCTGAAAGGTGCTGGTAAGAAAGCTGCAGAAGAACTGTTCACGAGGGCACGTAGCAATAGGATGAGGGAGTAACAGTTTTAAACTAGAAAAGGGGAGATTTAGGTTGGATATTAGGAAAAAGTTGTTCAATATGAGGGTGGTGGATCACTGGAACAGGTTGCCCAGGAAGGTACTGGAAGCCCCATCCCTGGAGATATTGGATGCCTATCTATGTAATATGAGCTAGGGAGCTGCTTTGGCAGGGGAGTTGGACCCAATGATCTCTCGAGGTCCCTTCCAACCCCTACGATTCTGTGATTCTGTGATATTCAAGGTCAGGCTTGATGGGGCTCTGAGCTACCTCATCTAGTGAAGATGTTCCTGCTTACTGCAGGGGGGTTGGACTAGATGACCTCTAAAGGTCCCTTCCATCCTTACATGATCTATGATTCTATGATTTAGGACCTTGGACTCAATAAAAAGAACTTTATTATTTTTATCCAGAAGTACCCAAATCCTCTTTTTTCCCCCTCTCTACATTTTCCCTTTGGATGTGATTTCTCTTGCAGAAAAGCAGCGTTTTCAGTATAAACACATAGACACAGCTTTTCCTTCCCCAAGAGCAGGATATTTGGATTCACTTTAGTGTTGTTCATGTGTCTTAATTCTGCCCCTTTGCATCAAAAGTCACGGGTTTCTTTCACATTTCAGGGAGAGGTGCAGGCATTTGGGGATTTGGGAACACTGTGATGGTCTGTCTAAATTCTTTTTCTGGCCTTCCCTGAATAGGTAACAGTAGTGCTGCTTACCTTCAGCACTGCTCTCCAGAGGTGAGCTGGAGCTGTTGTTGTGTCTCATTAAATACTTCTTGGCACAGAGAAATCTTATTTTCAGTTGCATTTATAGAAGGGGGACAGTGATGTGCAGGTTTCCTTTGATCCTCTGGACAACTGGATGTTGCTCCTTGAATACCCACAATTTACTCACCCCTGATGAAGAGCAGAGGTGGTAGGTTGGGACATCAGTGAACTTCCATCAGACATGATGGCATTTTGTCTCCACGTCCAAAACAGCTGGCAGGTGGGTTTGTGAAGCACCTTTAAGATATAGCTCAAAGCAAAGTTGGTCTGAGTTTGTAAAGAAGCTAAAATAGCTGGGGGGGTTTCAATGATTGTCTTTCCTCCTCACTGAATTTAGCAAAGCGTTTCACAGACAGCAAAAACCAGGGGGACAAACGTCAGCTTCTTTAAAAAACTCAGGCAATTTGGTGTTAAGCAGAATCAGACAACAGGAAATTGTTTACTTCTCAATTCAGGCTGGGGAACAGAGGAAGAAATCTTTCTCCTAAGTAAAACCCAACCTTGATGAGCCTTCCCCTGACTTCAATCTCTTTGTGAAGGATGGACTCCCAAAACTTTGGGAAAACTCTCACTGGACATAGCCATGACTTCAATTTACCTGCCCCACACCAACAGTAGCCCCCTCAGACCACCACCCTTCACTGCAGCTACATGGTTCTGAAAAACTGATCACCCAAATGATCTGCAAAGCACCCCATCCTTGTGTCAGCTGTGGCAGAGTTCATTTTCTTCCTACAGCACTGTGGTTTGGCTTTAGGATGATAATAACATTGATAACAGGCTGATGTTTTAGTTGTTGCCAAGCAGTCAGGGATTTTTCAGCTTCTCACACTGCCCTGCTGAGGAGAAGGCAGAGGGCACCCAGGAAGCTGGGAGGGGACACGGCCAGGATAGGTGACCCAAACTGGCCAAAGGGACATTCCATACCATATGATGCCACGTTCTGTGTGTAACTGGGGGTTGGCTGGCAGACAGGGCAGATGAGGAACTAGCTGAGCACTGACTTTGGCTGGTGAGCAGTTGTGCTGTGCATCACTTATGTCTTATGTTCTACTCCTATTATTATTAGTATATTACCTTCCTTTTGTGTTCTATTAAACTGCCTTTATCTCAAACCACAGGCTTTACTTTTTCTCCATTTTCAATTCTGTCCCCATCCCACAGTGGGGCAGGGGGAGAGCGAGCAAACGGCTGCGTGGTTATCTTAGCTGCCAGCTGGGTCAAACCCCAACAAGCCTGAACCAAACCCATTCCTAAAACTGTGCTGCCTCTCACTTTGGTTTTCTTACCCACCTTGCTCTGACCTTCAACAGGAGGGCAGGGAAAGAGGGTGACAAAGCATAGCCCAGGAGCAGGAAAGGGGCACGTGCCAAGAAAGAAGCCTGTTAAATCCATCATTAGATTACTGTTACGCAAGCAGCAGCATCTGCCTTACTTTAGAGTAAGGCTTTTGGTTCCATGGCCATTATTCCCTCTTGCAATCAGGTATTAAAAATGCATTCCTCTTTGGTGGATGATGGGTGTTAATTAAGATGCTAGCGAGCAAATTCACCTACAGCTTTACTTTTCCTTTATTTTCTGATATTCTCGAATCTGAGACAGAAAAGGGTGGCATTTAGCCACAACAGTCATCTTCAGGCAGTGAAAACAAGGAGCTGCAAACACAGGTTGCAAAATATTTGCAGTCCAGCCCATTACCAATACAATACAGCTCGTTAACTTCCAATTGGTCAAGCTCCTTGGGAACTGTGTGCTTCTATAGCATCCCAGGAACACTGCTGGATCTCCCAGCACTGCTCACTTCTGCAATTGCATTCATCGTGAATTATCACTGCACCACCTCCTTCAGATATAAACAGGAAGGAGCTGTCAGGGGACATTATGAGAGCATTATCTATTACCAGGAAGGAATGCAGAAATACATATAAATGTCATGAGAAAGCTGAAAAAAAAAGTGTGTGCCTCTTCAATGGCTGCCTACTGGAATTCAGAAATCCAGCTGATACAGACATCAGCTTTTAAAAGGGATTCCTGCACAGAGCTAAAAGCGTCTCCTCATGCCCAAGCTCTGTGAGCTTTACCAGCTGCCTTTCAACAGAGCCGCTGCTCAGAGATTGCACAGTGTGAGGGATGAGTGTGTTTGGGTAACAAATCAGAGTCATAGAACCATAGAATCTCTTCAGCTGGAAAAGACCCATAAGGATCATCGAGTCCAATTCCCAGCTCCACACAGGGCCAGCCAAGTCAGAACATGGGACTGAGGGCATCGTCCTGACGCTTCTCAACCTCAGCCAAGCTTGGTGCTATGACCACTTCCCTGGGGAGCCTGTTCCAGTGCCTGACAATCCTCTCGGTAAAGAACCTCTTCCTAATACCCTGCCTAAACCTCCCCTGTCGCAGTGTCATACTGTTCCCTCAGGCTCTATCACTGGTCACCAAAGAGAGATCAGCGCCTGTCCCTTCGCTCCCCCTTGTCAGGAAGCCATCGACTGCAATCAGGTCTCCTCTCAGTCTCCTCTTCTCCAGGCTGAACAAGCCAAGGGACTTCAGCCTCTCCTCGTAAGTCTTCCCCTCCAGACCCTTCACCATTCTTGTTGCCCTCCTCTGGACACTCTCCAATGGTTTTGTGTCCCTCTTGTCCTGTGTTGCCCAAAACTGCACACAACACTTGAGGTGAGGCTGCACCAGCACAATGTAGAGCAGGACAATCCCCTCCCTGGACTGGCTGGCAATACCATGCTTGATGCACCCCAGGATACGGTTGGCCCTCCCAAGTGCCTGGGCACACTGCCTGTGTTTAACTTGTTAACGTGTTTAACTTGCTCTCAACCAAGAACCCCAGTTACCTGTCAGCATGGCTGGCCTCAAGGATCTGATCCCCCAGTCTGGATGTGCAGCCAGCGCTGCTCCTTCCCAAGTGCAGAATCTGGCACTTGCCCTGTTGGTGACTGCCCAGCGCTCTAAGCTGTCCAGCTCCCTCTGACAGGCTTCTCCGCCCTCAGTGGAGTCAACAGCTCCTCCCAATTTGGGGTCACCTGCAAATTTACTTAAGACACCCTCTAGTCCTGTGACCAGGCCATTTATGAAAATGATAAAAAGAACTGGGCCTGAAACAGAGCCCTGGGGAGCCCCACTAGTGACTGGCTGCCAGTCTGATGTAACCCCATTTACTATCACCCTCTGGGCCCAACCCATCAGCCAATTGCCCACCCAACACATTATGAGTTTATGTAGTTGTATGATGGACATTTTGTGTAGCAGGATTCTGTGAGACACAGTATCAGAAGCCTTGCTGAAATCCAAAGGAAGATTTTCTCTGAGGAAACACTGTTACTCTCCGATTTCTTCCTCATTTATCATTTTTGTTTTGTCCCTCATTTTATCACTTTCAGACCATGACATAGGAGCTTCTCTTTGCAACATTTCTGCATCAGCACCTTCCTTCTCTCCACACCAAACCTCTGAAGCACCAGGTGGGGGCAAGTGATAGAATGGCCTCCGAGTCATCAGTATAATTCAATTCTGGAATATCTATCGATCTCTCTCTCCCTCTCTCCTTTCAGATCACGCTGTTCTGCTAGCAATCCTCCCATCCACAAAGCACTGCACTATGTTCATCGCCCTGAGGATTCTGTCCCCTTAATCGTTACAGTAACAGAAACCAAGAGAAAAGGGCATCAATTTATAAATGGAGATATAAATGCTGGTTTATATTGATTGGCTTATGAGTTGATGAACCAATAAAGCATTTGGCTTACAAGCTTCAGATTGCAGAATCCTCTGTTCTCATGCTATAGAATCCTGCAGTGTTGGGTTGGAACATCCCCATGTTCCCATCACCAAACCCTCCGCCTTCATACTCAGATCAGGTGCACCTTGTCTCACTGACACTTGGGCTGTGTGCCTTCTCAAACCAGCCTGTCAACAACAGAATTATTTTCTCCCCCCTTCACTGAGGAAAGCCACAGCTCTTCCATACCAATCTCCCAGTGAACAGAAGATGCAGGAGGCCTTGCTGTAAGCATACAGAGCTTTAGTACAAATGGTGGGGAGTAGATAACCCTATCACTCAACGTGCAGCAGCTACACAAGGGCTGACCCAGATGCCTGGTTGTAGATACTTTAGGTGCCCACACGTTCACAACTGATGACGCAGCACTGCAAGAGACCCACATCTTCTGGTGTGATCAGGCGAGGTCTGCTAAGACTCTCTAATGGCAACTGATTGGAACTGCTGTTAGCTGGGATGCAGAAACAGTCACCTTTAACAGCAAAACCTGCTTTTAGGGACACCTGAAGAGAACAGCAAGGTCAGACTAACCATGCAAAATCCAAAGCTACAAATGAAGAAATTAAGTGTTGCAGAGCTTCATTATGGAGCTGCGACCTAAGCTGAAGGTGTTTTCCTCTGCAAACAGGGAGGTTCCTAAAGAAAGAGTGCACCTTTAGAGGTGTGCAAACCAGAGGCCAAACTGCTCTCACATAGTTTGTCAACAGGACAGACACAACCCTCTACTTACCCTCCATGCACCACAAGGTGCTCTGGACTGCTCCAGTGGGGCGGTGCTTCTCTACTGCACATCTTCTTGGGAAGAAAGCAACATTGCTTACCATGGAAAAGGAAGGAAAAGTGCCACAGGTACCAAAATTAAAAAAGAACCATAAGATCATAGTGCTCCATGTGGGAGACCACACAGCTAATCTTCCTTTGAAGGTTTTAAAAAATAGACAGTAGGAGCAAATTTAAATCAAAAGCACTAAAATTTGAAGTAATGTATTCTGTCTGTTGCAGCTGATCTTACAAGAAGATACAGGCAGCACTACTGTTCATCTTTGAAGTTGTGAGCAGCAGAACAGAGGATGACTGCAAGGTTTCTGCTTTGACTGCAAAGAGGAAAGAGCTTATACATCTAGAGTGTTGCACCTATTTTGCAGTATTTAAAACAACTCCATAATTGCCTCCTCCGAGAACAACTTGCTTTGTTCCGAAAACACCCATTTTTCATCTTTTTCCATCTGTGAGTGGTTCTGCTGTATTGCAGGGATGCTTTAAAAATACACACAATTATTTTGGTGTAGGTGATCTCACATTATTATGTAGGAGAAACCAGAAGAAGGGGCAGAATTACATTTTGTTATACTGCATTGCCTTAATTTAAGCAACTGCACCCATACACAGGTGTCTAAACATGCAGCCTGGTCATTAGAGTAGCAGGTCTCCTGCAGGGCACTGGGTGCTGTTGGTACAATTCTGAAAATCAGACCACTGATTACTTGTAATAAATTTACTACTGTAACTGAAAGAATAGTTTGAAAACTGAGAATCATTACCTGTAATGATTACCAGTAATATGTTGGGGGAAGGGGGGGGGAAGCAAGTTCTTTACTGTAAAGCTCTACAATTAAGTGTACTACTCCCAAAAAGAGAAAAATAATTTTTAATTAATAAATCTGAACACCACAGTGATGAGAGATAATTACCAGAACTGAGAGTTAGCTATGAGAGGCAGGCAGTAATTGAAAAGCAAACATAGCCATACTATGTTAATCGTATTTCAACACAGTAGCTCAATACTGCGGCTTATTTTTCTACTGCAGCCTTAACGTTTTGATTTCTAAATCACTATTACAATTTAATGAGGAAGCTAGTTTCACTGCCTGAAATGAAAGGTTAATTTTACCAGACCACTGTATAGACAGACTACAGGTAGCTGCAGTATTTTAAAAGCTGGAGCCTGGTGCCTGCACACAGAAATTGAATTTAAACATGAGTTTATATCAATTCTTTTTATTAGATATCAGCAGTTTACAAATTAGAATTAAGAAATCAAGTTACAGAACAGAATTAGCTTGAGCTCATTCTTGGTTGTGAGGTTTTTTTCTTCAAGGTCGTAATCGTTTTTATACAGGATGTCATCAACAGTGAATCCTAGACTGTCTAAAACACAGCCCCACTACATGTCCTCATTCGGTATTTCATAATTTATCAAAACACTAAGATAGTTCTAAACATTTTTAACAAGAATTAACTGCTATATGTATTCTAACATCAGGCTGATGTTTTAGTTGTTGCCAAGTAGTGAAGGACTTCTCAGCTTCTCACACTGCCCTGCCAACAAGAAGGCAGAGGGCACCCAGGAAGCTGTAAGAGGACACGGCCAGGACAGCTGACCCAAACTGGCCAAAGGGATAGCCCACACCATACGATGTCATGGTCATGGCCTGTATATAACTGGGGGGTTGGCTGGGAGGTGGGGTGGCTCCAGAACTAGCCGAGCATCGGCTTTGGCTGGTGAGCAATTGTGCTGTGCATCACTTGTTTTGTGTGTTTATCATTACCATTATTGTCTTTCTTTTGTGTTCTTTAAACTGTCCTGATCTCAACCCACAAGTTTTACCTTTCTTTTTTTTTTTTTTCCTTTTCAATTCTCTCCCCCATCCCACAGTGGGGCAGGGGGAGAGTGAGCGACCGGCGGTGTGGTTGTCTTAGCTGCCACATGGGTTAAACCACAATGATTTTTTTTTTTGTGTGAATTTGTACACAATATAAGTTTTTTAAAAGCACTTAAGGAGTCTATATTGCAACTTTTTGTAACTTTCAAAACTAGGAATAAAAAGATAAAACCCACTATGCAATATACCATGCATCTTGTCTTCTCCATATCTCACATCTAAGCATACAATTTTCTAGCAGGAATATTGTTCCAAAAACACTAACTCCCCCATCATTTTAATGCACATCAATTTATGTCTGCAACAGCTTCTACCTCTTGATAAGTGCAGGTTTAACTTAATTCTATATTTTGCTACAGTCCACTACATCCACCTCAGCATATGCTTAATTTACATTTTTCTTCTCTATAGCCAGAAGACAAGTTACGTCTGGTGAGTCACAGGAGGGAGCCTCATCTCCAATGTACCTGTTCATCCTTCTTCCCCCTTCCTGCCTCATAGCCAAAAAACAGTAATAAAATAACCTTCCAATATCTAACATGAAGGTCATTAAGAAATACAAGACTGTAAAAGGAAAAGAAAAATAAAAAAGCATATGCAATGTAACAGGTTGCTACAAGATTTCTGCTCTGTAAAGATGAAACAGCAGTAAGAAGAGGCTGAGCCAGAAAGCTGCACAAGTAAACAAATATGCTGGAATGATTAAAAACATCAACAGTCTTAAGGCAACCTTCATTCAAATCAGCAGTGTGATTACTTGTAGATCTGAAGAGAAATCCTTCTTTAGTGTACTTAACTATGTTGATACAAAAGATGTTATGAACCGTATCGATCCTAGGAAAATAAAAACAAACACACACAGGCAGACATGAGCATGTTTTCCACTGAAAGAAATTAGTTTTACTTACATTTAGAAAGCAAAGAGTAAGTTTCATTCTTAAAGACTTAAATAAAAGACTTCAACTAGTGTTTCCAAGAACTGGAGTTCACAGTTAATAAACTCCAGGATAATCAGCTGGATTTTCAAATCCAGGAGCTCCCACTGACCTCGTACAGGAAATGCAAACTAGCTGGAGCACAAAGTGTGCTGTACCCTACTGAGGCCAAGCCTCCAGTTTTGTGCACAAACATGAATCAATGGTGTCCTGCTTTTCAGCTGGGATAGAGTTAGTTTTCACAAGAGGCTGGGATTGGACATAGCTGACAGCTGATCCAAACTAGCCAGAGAATATTCCATAGCATATGATGTCATGCTCGATATGTAAGGGGGAAGCGAGCTGGGGAGGAGGGATTGCTGCCTGGGGATGGGCTGGGCAATGGGTTCCGGGCAGTAAGCAAATTGCTCTGTCAGTCATCCACTTTGCATGTTCTTTTGTAAGTGCTGTTGTTATTTTCCTCTGTGTCCTCCCTTGGCTGTCTGAGTAGACTGTCCTTAGCCCCACCAACGAGTTCTACCATTTTTCTTCCTCCCCATCCCACCAAGATAGGGGTGTGAGCAAGTGTTTGATGGTGCTTAGGTGCCAGCTGGGGCTAAACCACCAGGGTCAGTTATTGACTGTCAAAGCAATTAAAGACCCAATAAGGGAGCTGGGCTAGGTGATTGCTGTAGGTCCCTTCCAAATGAACTTTTCCATGCTGAGTTATGAACTACTATTGCTTGAAAAGTAAAGCAACAGCAAGTAACTTCCATGATGGGATTCTTTTTTCAGTTGTAAAAAAAGAAATAAACTATATTAAGGGAAAAGACAAAAGATATATTCCAAGGAAGGTGAGCTATCAGCTACAGATTTATTTTTTAAAAGATAAAGACCTACTGTCTATCATGAGAGGTCTACAAAGCTCAAAATCAAATCCCTTCCCTTCTGTCTCACTACAGACAATTCAATGGCAGGATCCATGACAATGAATCCCTGCAAAAAGACTTCAACTGGTGTTTAATACATTGTGATATTTCCACTAACCTGTATAGAGGTCATGACCCCGTTGGCAAGTACAGAAAGTTTTCCAGCCACTGATTTCACTCCTTGTTTAAACTGAGCTATATCCGGAGCTGAAGGCAAGACATTTGTAATATTGTAGCTTCCTAAAAGGGGAACACATACACACACACACACACAAGAAAAAACCAGAATTTTACATTAAAAGCAACTTTTTTTCCCCCCCAAAGCTCAATATGCTAGAAGAACTAAATATGAATGTCTGGTCAACACTGTAAAGAATGTTAGGGATAGATGTCAAATTTCATAAGGGCATCTCCCTCTTAATTTCTTCAGTTGGTCACCTTTCCACTCAGAGCATCAACATGGGCACTTCGTACTCCCAGCTGAGCACTGAATGTGTGGGTAGCAGAATCCTAAACAGCTGTTATTACCTTGCAACTTATAGATGCATGAACTTGAGCGGTGAAGTGCCCAGCCCTATTTGTGTGCATGCAAAGGTATGCTTTGCATGCTGTATATACACGCACACAGCCTGCGTTACCACACCCAAAGCTTGCTAAGTTCTATAGAAATTATAGTAAAAAGAAAGGAAGTTCATTATAAAACTCCAAAACAAAGCTGGCAATCCAGGCTTTCCTAAAGCCAGTATAGTTCTGCCAGTAAGTGTGAGCTCTAGTGCTGTTATGAAAAGCGTAGACCTAAAGATTACAGAAATCAAAGATCATAAAATCATAAAATGGGGTTTGGGTTGGAAGGAACCTCAAAGTCCACCCAGTTCCAGCCCCCTGCCATGGGCAGGGACACCCTCCACTAGTCCAGGCTGCCCAAAGCCCCATCCAGCCTGCCCTTGAGCACTGACAGGGACGGGGCAGCCACAGCTTCTCTGGGCAACCTGTGCCAGGGCCTCACCACCCGCACAGGGAAGAATTTCTTCATAATACCCAATCTAAATCTACCCTAGTTTCAAAACTAACTACATGATAAGTATTAACAAGCTAACAATTACAATCACCCACTCATTTGTAAAAAGAATTGCTGGCATACCTTAATATTAAATACTTGATACTGTAGAAGGTACAAATAGCAGTAAAACAGCATCACAAAATGACAATACCAGGATTAAATGGGGCTGATGAGAGGAAGCACACCCAACCAGACCATTTTCAAAACAGAGACTGCAGACTGTGGCCTTAATTTAGGCACATAACCCCATCGTCACGACAAGCCGGGACACAACTGTTAATTTGTGAGCAGTTACTGAACCTTGGAGAGGATGGCCCAGCTGCAGGCTCCCAGGGCCAGCAGCAGCAGGCAGGACATGGTTACACCCCAGCAGCCCTTTCTTCTCCTTGTCTTTCTTTTTGAAGAGGGGTGGAGGAGGAAGAGAGAGAGAACCTCTAGCTCTACTTCTCATGGGAACTGAAAGGCATCTGCTTCATTAGCGGGCCAAGGCACACAATACTGTAGATAATTTGATTTGACTGAACTAAGTGGCTGGTTTCAGTGGCAGATACATAGTCATGGTGTGAGCTTCACACCCCATCCTTAAAGCCAGCTAGCGGCTGTTTCTACAATGCACGGGCACACCTGATCATAGGCACTTGCAAAAACTCACTGTCACTGGGACAGCCCTATTTCTGAGCTGTAACTCTGAGTTCCTTACGATCTGCTCCACAAGTGCTTCAGCATTTTTGTTACCGGAGTCATGGAAATAAAACCTGCAGATATAAATAACCTGAGGACAGCTCTAACCGCTTCTCAGCCACATGAATTTTCCCATGTTTTCCTGCTTACATATGGGTGCCTGAAAGGCTTCTTGTAAACGAGACAGAGAAGCACTGCCTTTCCTTGTGATTTCCTTCACAAGCAGCATCTACGAGTCAGGCAGCTGACACGCCACCTTTCACAAGCAACAGGTCTGAAAGAACGCAAAGTAAAAGCGCTTTCTCGCAGCCCCCTCTTTTTGCTAAGCAGCTCCTACAGTGTCCTGCACAAAAGCAAGCATCCCAGAACTGCTGCACTCTCCAATCTCAGCAGCACTTACAAAAACAACTTGAGATTCAAAGGACATTTTACACTGGCAAGGACCCCAGAATTACAGCAGCGCTTTTGCTGCCAGCCTCCGGTCTCCTGATAACCTTTATTTTATGGAGCTAATGATGGCCTTGGCAATAACTCAACACCAGAGAAGCTATCAGTACAGTAACGTTTCACCAAGAAGGGACACTGTCAAAAAGTACTCTTTGGAGGTGGGGGGAAACAACAGGAAAACATGATGGAAAGGACGATTCTCTCAACTGAACATAATGTGAATTTGTAATATACAAACTAGTAATTCCTGGTGTGTTTTAGAGCAGTCAACAACCCACAAAATTCAGGAGAAGTTTAGTCTTTGTAATATAAATTTACTGTTGAGTTACATAGCAGACACAAAGAGTTGCTAACCCCACACTGCAGACAGGTATTGTACTTCCCATTATTAGGAAGGAACCTCTGCATTCCCCCACAAGCCCCACGAACCTTTCCAAGTGGTCAACAATGAGTAATCAATCCTGTGTGCACGACACACGTACCCATAGTAAGCCTAATATAATGTATGTGTACATAGAAAGGCACATTCATATACAGGGATATAGATATATCACCATTTGTCCCATCTTTAACTTAAATATATATACACACACACCTTTTCCTTATTCATTCTGTTATCCATTACTGTGTAAACCCCTCCAATTACAGAAATTAAAGGAAAAAATAATTCCATAGAAAATAATTTATATGCAAGAAAATTAAAAGAAAAAGAACAAAGAAAATACTATTCAATAACTGCTAGATAAGAAAATAGCATTTGCAACCACCATCCCATACATTATTGAAAACATTATAATTTACAAATTCAGAAAGAAAAACTGTTTCTTTGCTTCTGTTCCATCATCTTTTTAAATCACAAGTAAGACACCATGTTGCAAATACTCTTTCAAGTGGCTAAAGGAACTTAGTGTGACCTCTGCTTTGTCTCCTTCCCTCTTTTTTTTTTTGTTTTTTTCTTTTCTTTTTACAGTTCAACTGATCCAGCTTAAGTAACTGGTAACAGGACCTATTTCTCTAGTAGCCAGTGTATTTAAAATTTGTTTGAAGGGGCTCAAAACTGAAGTCACATACCTTTTTTTCTTACTTTTCCAAAATAAAATCAGATGCTGCATACTGCTTGCTTTGCCAGCCTATTTATATAATTACTCACAAATTGCAAGTCCTTCAACATTTATTTTTTTTTCCACTGCTTTGCAAGTTACAGAAAGAAACCCAACTGATCAGGTCAATAAAACACTCCAGTATTTCTTATGTTTTCTATTTCACATTATTGCACTATCCTAAAAGGGTGCTGGCAAGTAAATGTGTGAGATTTCTAATAGCCTAAGGAGCTACTTTTCAGTCAATCTAACCTAACACTTCTTTCCTTTCTAATTTGATGAATTACACACTCTTCTGTGTAAGGTGTTCCAACAAACCTTTTAAACAGACAAAGCAACAGCAGAATTTCCTTCATAATTTGGCCAGACCAGTGTTAGAAGCAGGCATCCCAATGAACGGATATGCCATGCAACAGATTACATGGGGATTTCAAGCCCAATAACATTTTATTAATGATTCCTCTTAGATTCAATGTTATTATGATAGTTATAAGTTACTTGTGTTAACTTATCACAAGAATTGACAGTCAATTTAGGTGTTGTCAATTTAGATGTAGTCAATTTAGGTGGTTTTCATAGAATCACAAGGCTGGAAAAGACCTTTAAGAGATCATGGAGTCCAACCGTTCCTGTCCTATGCTAAACCATATCCCTAAGTGCCTCATCTATCTGGCTTTTAAACACATCCAGGGATGGTGACTCAACCCACTCCCTGGGCAGCCTGTTCCAGGCCCCGACGACTCTGTCAGTGAATTTTTTTTTCCTAAGCTCTAATCTATATATACAAAACCTCTCAGAAAAGTGAACTAACCAGAATCATTGCTTACTTAACAATAAGGCACATTTTAATATTAAACTTTTTAACCTTTTTTTTTTAAACTGGATCAATTCATCTGTAAAAACAAACTGGCTCAATATATTTTAAAAAGATATACAAGCACAAACAAGAAATGAAGATTTCTTTTTTCTTTTTTATAATCAATTATGACAACATAGTCTATTAGTTGTACCAAGTCACAGAAAGAAGACAGTAAGTCTTGTTTTAAGCCATGGCTACACCTCTTATGCTTGTTTAACGTCCCAGCAATACTAATGCATCCTGCACTCTGCACACTTCCTACAGAATACAGCGAGAGCTAGCTGATAGTGGAACTACCAGCAGAGTACCAGAGTGTCTCCCACTACAGTTTCTCACACTGTTCAATATGTACCTGCTGGTTGTTTCTTCTCAGCTTCAAACAAGTCAGCCGAACTTATAGAGGAGCTTCCAGAAAGTCTTTCTAGTCGAGCCCTTGTTTCGTACTAGGAAAGAATCGAAAAGAAAAACTACTGTAACAGCATGCTGTCATTGTTTGAGGTCATGTCAGGTAATTCATGAGACTAGAGATACAGTTTTAGACCATACAAATCCAGATCATAGAATCATAGAATAGTCTGGGTTGGAAGGGACCCCAAGGATCATAGAGCTCCAACCTCCCTGCCACAGGCAGGGCCACCAACCTCCAGGCCTGGATCTACACAAGGTTGCCCAGGGCCCCATCCAACCTGGCCTTGAACACTTCCAGGGACGGGGCATCCACTACTTCTCTGGGCAGCCTGTTCCAGCACCTCACCACTGTTTCTGTAAAAAACTTCCCCCTAATATCTAATCTAAACCTTCCTTCCTTTAGCTTTAATCCATTCCCCCTCGTCCTGCCATTATCTGCTCTTTTAAAAAGTTGAATCCCCTCCTGCTTATAAGCTCCCTTCAGGTACTGGAAGGCTGCAATGAGGTCCCCCCGCAGCCTTCTCTTCTCCAGGCTGAACAAGACCAGCTCCCTCAGCCTCTCTTTGTAGGGCAGGTGCTCCAGCCATCTAATCATCCTCGTGGCCCTCCTCTGAACCCTCTCCAACAGTTCCACATCTTTCTTGTATTGGGGGGCCCCAGATCTGGACACAGGACTCCAGATGGGGCCTCACGAGGACAGAGTAGAGAGGGACAATCACCTCCCTGTCCCTGCTGGCCACCCCTCTTCTAATGGAGCCCAGGATCCCATTGGCCTTGCGAGCTGCAAGAGCACACTGCTGGCACACTGCAGATGAAGTTGTTCACTCAAGAAAGCTGTTTCCACTTAGTAGTTTTCACATGACTTAACACAGTGTGAGTTTGTCATTGTCTCAACTCATTTCTGAGCTAATCAAAGAGTGACATTTAGCACTGCAATACGGAGACACCTACTCAGTTATCAGCTACCCTAAAAAAAGAGGATCACTGAAAAGGCAGAGGAGAATGAACCATGCAATCATTAAAAACAACAACTAAAATATGTCAAATACAGTGGTAGGGTAGGATAAGGAAAAATTGCTGCAGTTAGCGTTATGTTAACTGTCATCTGTTTGCATGACGCTTGTAATTCAACTTTTTCTGAGTTCCTTGAGAATGATAATACATTTATTATATTTTTTACATTTTTTCATTAAAACCTGATATTTTGAGATTATGCTTCACCTCTGAAGTGCAACACAACATTAGTCTGGTTTTCATCCCTAGGCTGATTCAATTACATGTGATTTGTTGAACCTCTTATGTGCTTGCTCAACCTTACAACAGCAACGATGTTCCCACATAACAAACACAGAGGGTACAGCTCTTTTAATAATGGTTGGTTAGTGCCAGTTTGGGTATTGAGAACAGAAGTAAGACTTCACCCAGCACCCCATCCTACACTTTGGTCGCAGCAACCCCAGGCAGTGTTACAGGCTTGGGGCAGAGCAGCTGGAGAGCTCCCTGGAGGAGAAGGACCTGGGGGTGTTGGTTGACAGCCGGCTGAACATGAGCCAAAGGCAAATGGCATCCTGGCTTGTATCAGAAACAGTGTGGCCAGCAGGAGTAGGGAAGTGATAGTTCCATTATACTCAGCTCTTGTGAAGCTGTATCTTGAATATTGTGTTCAGCTTTGAGCCCCTCACTACAGGAAGGACGTTGAGATGCTGGAGTGCATCCAGAGGAGGGCAATGAAGCTGGTGAAGCACAAATCCTATGAGGAATGGCTGAGGAAGCTAGGGCTTTTTAGTCTTGAAAAAAGGAGGCTGAGGGGAGTCCTTATCACTCTCTATAACTACGTGAAAGGAGGTTGCAGAGATGTCAGAGTTGGTCCCTTCTCTCAGGTGACAAGTGATAGGACGAGAGGGAATGGCTTAAGATTGCACCAAGAGAGACTGAGGTTAGATATCAGGAAAAATTTCTTTACTGAAAGGTCTGTCAAGCATTGGAACAGGCTGCCCAGGGAGGCGGTGAAGTCACTATCCCTGGAGCTATTTAAAAGGTGTATAGATGAAGTCCTGAAGGATATGATCTAGAGGTGGGCTAGGCAGGGCGAGGCTATGGTTGGACTTGATGATCTGAAGGGTCTCTTCCAACCCAGGCGATTCTATGATTCTATGAAAAATAAAGACTGCTGAATCACAGTCTACCACTTCCATCAGAGAGGAATGATGTTGGAGGTAAGGTCTTACTTGCCACAGGAGCTGTGAACTATCAGAGACTTGTACATGTCTATCAAACAAATGCTCAAGTGAACATAATTCTATAAGCTTACTAACTCTACCAACTTTAACTATTTATTGCCTTCTCTTTACAGAAGAGCACAGCATTTATAGTCAAAGAATATTGTAACACTGAAAAGCAGGTATCACTGCTTGCCACTTACATCAGCATTATCTTGCCTTCCAAAATACATGTCTGATGAAATTGCTTTTACATTGCCAAATTTTTTTTGTGCCTCATCTGTGTTTAAAGATGGTTCATATTCAGGCTTACGACGAGATGCAGGCCTAGAAGAAAAATAAACTCCATTAGAGAGCATAACGTTTATTTAAACAAGAGCAGAACACAATGAATCAAACAAGCAGCACCACCTCTGCTCTGTGAGGCCTAAAATTATAATAATATATAGATTTTTTTTAAAATAAAATCAGTATCAACTGAGGATAAAGAAATTCAGATAACTAAATTGATAGAGCAGCAAAGAAAATTTCAGTGATGATTCTACGAGATGGTGAACACATAAGTATTTCCAATTCATTGATGTGGTATCTTTATTGTCAGAGTTCAATTTTGGCTTGCTTTTTACATGTGTCAGCAAAGACAGAATATTTCTAAAAAGAAACCCCCAAAACACAAGGTCAGTGAAATTCAGATTTAAACATAATAGTACAAAAAGATTCATCATTCTTTGAACTGTCACTGACTTCCACCTCCAACATACATATTCAATTTAAAAAAAAAGGGGAAAAGGTAAAAAAAAGGAAAAAAGTTAAAAAATGTGCTCAAATAAGGAAGTAATAGCATTTTCTGTGATGTGCATCACTGGGCACTCTAGGAAACAACAGAGCATGCTTGTGTTTAAAAAGCAGCAATGAAAAGTACAGTTTTAAGTAAGAAGAAAACAACTGAGGACACAAACATTTTTCACTTGACTACAAAGATAAACCCCAGAGTTTTCAATGAAGAAATAATATTAATTTTTAATTATTACAACAATTAGCCCCATTGTTTCCAAATAGCTTCAACACCTTCATCCTGAAAGCTGTGTACCCTACAGTTCCGTTCATTTGGTAGCTGGGTTCTCTTTGGATCGCTAGGTAATAAACAGAGCAAGTAAAGCAAGTATGCTCTCAGCACAATGCAAATATTTGAGTTTCTCTCCACATCTTTTGTCTACTACATTTTCTGCTGAAACACTCTGGAAATTACCTGCAGTGTGTGTAGTGTGCAGCAGTGAACAAAACAGACAGTGCTTAAAACGTGAAAGGGAAACCCACCCTACAAAAGAAATTCAGCCAGGAAGTTCCTTGGCTGCAAAATTCTCCTTCCACACTGAAAAAAGCACTACTAATAGAATAGGTTTAGCATAGAACAGGAATGGTTGGACTTGATGATCTTAAAGGTCTTTTCCAACCTTGTAATTTTGTGATTCTGTGATTAATACCAGGACTCAAATCGTATTAACGAGCTTGGACTTTCTGTACACAAATTCGTTAGGTTTTTCTTGGTATACCTGTCTGAAAATCCTGTACTTTTTGAAGTTAACATTATATCAACATCTCTACTATTGTTTTCTTTCTTCCAAAAAGAATCTGAATTGTCATCCCATTTAGAGAAAGTGCTGCTCCTCAAATCTGATGAATCATAGTACCTAAAATAAAAGAAGGAGAAAAAAAAAAAAGGAATTGAAAAAGTGGGAACTTTATCCAGTTAGATAAATAGAGCTATAATAAGTGTTCACTAGCAAGTAAATTTTCAGGGCAATGACAGCTGTTGGTGAATAATCTGGATTTTAGAATATGGGTTAGAAGCTTTATACAATTGAATTAAATTGATTTTTGAGGGGTTTATACACATATTTAACTGACTACAAAGTCTGGCCTTCCTTTAGGCTGGATATGGTCATGAGTGATCAGCAGACTGTCTGAAAGACCCAGTCCCACCGAAACATACAAAGTTCTCATTACTTTGGACAGTTACATCATCTTTAGTGTCAGGCAAAGCACTGGGAAGAATATTGTCAAGATACCTGCCTGGTTTAAGACCAACCCTAACAAAACTTCAGGATGGGCCCTGCGAGTGAGGCACCATGACAACCCTACAAGGTAGTCTGCTGAGAAAGGCCTGCTGCTCTTGGCACTCCATGTTAAGATGCCAGCTATGCACACAAGCCTCCACACCTCTGAAGGCACTTTGAATTCTCCAGAGATCCAAGAGCACCCTAACCAACCCATGGCATCCAGTTGTGCTGTGGTTCCACATGGGGCAAAATCTCCTAACGAGGGGGCTGATAGTGGCTAATTTCACAGTTCCAGGCAAGTCAGTCTGTAAGCTATGCACGCAGAGAATCTGCTCCTCTTTTCTGAGGCATCCATAAGAATAGTTCAGAACAGTAAGGAAAGCCCTTGTCTCTGGTTTTGGGTATTTTTTAAATACAAATGTTAAAGTTTCTCTGAGTTTTCTGATATGTTTCATTAAACCAGTTCTAAGGAACATATTTCTTATAAGTGAGTTTTAATTTAGTAAGACAATCTCCTCTTGCATATCAAAACTGCAGGGAAAACACAAACAGAAAGGAAAAAAATGAAGCATGTTTGTCAGTTCTTGTGGAATGTTATCTTGATAATTCCTTGTTTGATTATCTAAACATACCTAAACATACATGGAAATACTTGGAAAAAACCCACTATTAAAATGCCAAAGATTAAGAATTTCCCTTTGTGATTAAAGAAACTGTCCTAAAGTTTGGATATGACCAGGAAAAGGAGTAAGATGATCAAAACGACAAGAGGCTAGCAGAACAGAATCATTCAAAGAACAAGCATGGGATGTTAAAGTCTGCACCTGTATTTAGTGAAAAGCACTCTTTAAAAAATGTTCCCCATGTTTGTGTTATAAACTCAGGGCAATATTTCTGCTGTTTACAAGACATGTGTCACCTTCAGCAGCAAAGTGTCCCACCACTGCACATGGAAAATAGCAGGGACAGATAAGGAATGAACTTAGACAAAAACCCCTTTAGACCTTCTCCCCTTCTCTCCTGATGGTCAGAGACAAGTGAACTTAGTGCTTTAAGGGAAGATGACTTACTGCGATGCAATCTTGATCTTCACAGTATCACCCTCCCAAGTGGATGTTATGCCCAGCAGACCCTTGGAAGTACTTTTTTCTTGCTATATGAGGCTTTTTACACCCTCCACCTCTAGGATACAGGTGGAAAATCGAACAGAAGAGTCACAGATATAAATTCAAAAGAAAGGAAAATCACAGAAACCAGTTTGGGGAATGTTACTATACCAATTCAATCTTCTACTGCTCCTGTGATCTTAGGGTTTTTTCAGTGCGTACTACATGCAAAATAAGTAAAACCGTCTGTATCAGTACAGGCTGGGGGTGACCTGCTGGAGAAGACCTCTGTGGAGAAGGACCTGGGGGTCCTGGTTGATGACAGGTTGGCTATGAGCCAGCAGTGTGCACTGGTGGCTAAGAGAGCCAATGGTATCCTGGGATGCATTAGGAAGAGTGTGTCCAGCAGGTCGAAGGAGGTGATCCTCCCCCTCTACTCTGCCTTGGTCAGGCCCCACCTGGAGTACTGTGTCCAGTTCTGGGCTCCCTGGTATAAAAAAGACAGGGACCTCCTGGAGAGAGTCCAGAGAAGGGCTACGAAGATGATTAGGGGCCTGGAACATCTCCCGTATGAGGAAAGACTGAGTGAGCTGGGACTGTTTAGTTTGGAGAATAGAAGACTTAGGGGGGACCTAATTAGTGTTTATAAATATCTTAGACATGGGATGCAGGGGAAATTGGCCAGCCCCTTTTCAGTGGTCTGTGGGGACAGGACAAGGGGCAATGGCTGTAAACTGGAGCACAGGCAGTTCCGCACCAACATGCGGAAGAACTTTTTCCCAGTGAGGGTGACAGAGCCCTGGCACAGGCTGCCCAGGGAGGTGGTGGAGTCTCCTTCTCTGGAGATATTCAAGTCTCGTCTGGACGCCTATCTGTGCAATATGAGCTAGGGAGCTGCTTTGGCAGGGGGGTTGGACCCGATGATCTCTCGAGGTCCCTTCCAACCCCTACGATTCTGTGATTCTGTGAAAAGGCAGAAACTCCCAGAGGAGAGCAGTACACCACCAGAACGTAGTAGTAGTCTTCCAAATTTCATCACACAGCTGCCTCTGTCCCTTACATCAGCTTAGAAACATGGCAAGGCACTACATGTTTTCCTACAACCAGTGTTGTTTTCTTCTGGCCTGGCTTCTGTGTTTCTATCTACCTCTGATAACAGAATATAGAAGTACAGCATACAGCCTGCACAGAAGCCACCACACAGCAACACTCTTACACCTGCCCACATATGAAAAAGCCACAGAAATCTTTAAAAGTTCCATATGGATGTGAAATAACAAACAAGGGGTGTGTGTGTGTGTGTATGAGAAACTACCCTACCTCACAATGGCCATCAAAACTAAGCTGATTTGAATGAAATTACTTATTTCCTCCATCCTTCCCTTTCAGATTTTTTCAGAACTTTGCAAAATACTACTTCAGTACTTGGGTGGGAAGGAGGGGGAAAGAAAACCTGCATTTAATAGAAAATAAAAATTTTACATTGTTACATTAATAGAGATTGTATTGGTTGCAGCAAAAAGAAAAGATAAAATCCAAAATTTTTGAGAGGCTTCAATTATAAATCTAAACCTTGAGATTTTAGCTTGCTTAGCTTACAGATACTTATCAGCAGTCTAATATCCAGCATCATAAGATGGTATTAAAATTACCTTTTTTTCAAAGTCACAGCTTGGAGTAAGGGACAATTACCACCTTACAAAGTGCAATAATCTGACTTTATATTTTCTTTAAAAGAGAATGAGTTTATATCAATTCCAGTTAGCTTCTACTACTTCTATAACTAGATGAACAAGAGCAGGGACAACTAAGTTACAGTTTATCTTCTAATTACTAAACCAAGACACATAAAAATGCCTCTTCCATAATTCATCCCTTGCCTCCTAGTAGGCTTATGAATAATTTGAGAGCAGAAACAGTTCTTTTCAAGAAACAAACAGAGGAGTGTTGAAGTGATATGTTCTATGTCACAAGGCTGCCATCAGTTTACTTGGTACCACATTGGCCTCTCTGCCACCAGCAATTACACTGCCAAGTAAGGACACAAAAGCCTTTGTGTTTCTATTTGCCTGTCTGCAGGCGATGAGGTACAACAGCTCATGTTTCCCTGGCAGCAAACCAACAAAGGTGGTTTATAAAAGCAACATCTGTTTCTATCTATCAGTCCAGAAACAGCAGCCTTGTTGCCATTAAGACCCTGTAGACTAATTATTTCTCTTCTCCCTCCCAAGAGTGGTATTATACAATTTGCATTGCATTCGTACTCTGAGCAAAAAGTAATCTTCATTCCTTGTTTTTTTTGTTACACTTTATGTTCAAAGACATAAAATTCTATCAAATAAGACTGCAGACATCTACACAACACATCCCACACACACCACCTCAAAAAGATTTAACTTTTGGCACGTGGCATGCATGCAGTTAAAAGACTGATACAGCTGTAGGATACCCAGGATCAGGCTTCCATAGTTGTTTAATTTGAAATTGAAGACAGTTGTATGGGGTTTGCATGGAGAGGTTGGTAGCAGGGGGCTACAGGGGTGGCTCCTGTGAGAAGCTACCATAAGTTTCCCCCATGTCCAACAGGACCAATGCCAGCCTGCTCCAAGACAAACCCACTGCTGGCCAAGGCTCAGCCCATCAGTGACAGTGGTGGTATCACTGAGGTACCATAGTTAAGAAGTGGGGGGGAAAACCCACCAACAGCAATTGCAGCTGGAGAAAGGAATGAGACCTGGGTCACCCAGGACATGAAGAAGGCAGAGGTACCCATAGATGGGTTTTTTTGTCATAGTATTCATCAATAACTGCTATAGCCACACCACCCAAGTCACAGACGGCAAAGGCAGGGACCAAGAGTATGAGGAGCTGCCCACTGTAAGAGAACATCAGGTTCAAGACCAACTAAGGAACCTGAAGGTGCAGAAGTTCATGCACAGGTCCTGAGGGAACTGGTGAATGACATGGCTAAGCCACTCTCCATCATATTTGAGAAGTCATGGGAGTTTGCACTGACTGGAAAAGGGGAAATATAACCACCGTTTCTAAAAAGGGGACAAGGAAGTCCTGGGGAAATATAACTAATCAGTCCCACCTTTGCCTGGCAAGACATAAAGCAGATCCTCCTGGATACTATGGTCAGGCATATAGAAAATAAGGAAAATAAGGAGGTGATTTGCTACACTAAAGGCAAATCATGCCAAACAAATTTAGTGGCCTTCCGTGATGTGGTTACAGCACTGGTGGACAGGGGAAGAGTGACAGATGTCGCCTACTTAGACCTGCATTTGACACTGTCCCACACAACATGGATTTGATGGATGGACCAGTCAGTGGATAAGGAACTGGCTGGCTGGTCACACTCAGAAAAGCTGTGGGCAATGGCTCAACATCCAAATGGAGATCAGTCACAAGTGGTGTTTCTCAGGGATTGGCACTGGGACTGGCACTGTTCAACATCTTTGTCAGCAACTTGGACAGTGGGATTGAGCACACCCTCAGCAGATTTACTGACAACACGAAAACGTGTGGTGCAGTCAACATGCTGGAGGGAGCTTTGGGCAACCTGGTTTAATGTACTGTACCACTGCCCATGGCAGGGGGTTGGAACTAGATGGGCTTTGAGTTCCCTTCAAATCCAAAACATTCTGTGATGCTAGGAATATGTAAGAGGAACAGCTCTGTAGACATCAAGGTCAGTGAAGAAGGGGTGGAGGTGCTCCAGGTGCCAGAGCAGATTCCCCTGCAGCCCCTGGAGAAGATCATGGTGAGGCAGGCTGTCCCCTTCCTGCCCATGGAGGTCCATGGTGGAGCAGATATCCACTTGCAGCACATGGGGGATACCATGCCAGTGCAAGTGGATACCAAAAGGAGGCTGTCACCCCATGGGAGGAATGTGCTGGAGCAGGCTCCCGGCAGGAGCTGTGGCCCCATGGAGAGAGGAGCCCCAGCTGGAGGAGGTTTGCTGGCAGGACTTGTGACCCTGTGGGAGACCCACACTGGAGCAGTCTGGTCCTGAAGGTCTGCACCCTGTCTAAGGGTCCTATGCTGGAGAGCTCATGAATAACTGCTCCCTGTGGGAAGGACTCATGTTGGAGAAGTTTGTGGAGGACTGTCTCTGGTGAGAGGGACCCCATGCTGAAGCAGGGGAGAGTGTGAGGAGTCCTTCTCCTGAGAAGGTAGGGACAAGGTGTGATGAACAGACCACAAACCCCATTCCCCATCCCCTTGTGCTGCTTGGGAGAGGAGGTAGAGAATTCGGAAGGAAGCCAAGGCCAGGAAGAAGAGAGGGGTTGGGGGAGGTGTTTTAAGATTTGGTTTTATTTCTCATTATCCAACTCTGATTTGATCACAAATTATTAAACCAGTTCATGTGTCACTGAGGTAAGTTCAACTATTTCACAGCTGTTCTGATTCAGATGTCTCCTGAAAACATCCTAGGTGTGTAGATGTGTCCAGCTGTCTTCTGTTATGATCTTAAGTTTCAGATATATGGTTTATATTTGAAAATGTAACTTGCATATGCTTCTACCCCCACTGAAAACACAAAGCTTATACATTACCTTGAGCTAGAAGAGAAATACGAGTCTTCGACATCATCAGTGTACTTCTTCTTCGGCTTTGCAATTGCAGGTGATTCCTGCTCTATTGTTTGCATATCTGAGGTGACTGAATGAGAAATGCCACTAGGGACAGGAAGAAAATAAGTATATAATGAGATGACAAAGCTCATACCCTAAGAAAAAGAAAAGAAATGGAAGCCCAAATCCAGTTTCTGAATCTTGCTGATAAAGCCCAAGCTGTATTAAAAATTAGGAAGGAATGAGGAATTAAAAAAAAAAAATAATGAAAAGGCCTGGAAAACTCAACTGTAGTTCTCTGAAGTAGTGACAGGACTTCTGAACACACAGACCATTCTGACAACTGGAAAACAGCAATGTGACATTTTCACAGTCTTGGCTTGCAAAAGACAGACTTGTACTTAGGTTGGCACTGTTTGGTGAAAGCATCCTGGCTTCCATCCTCACAGTGAGCTAATGAAGGCACACACCCTATGGACATCCTACAGTTTAGGTAAACACCTCTCTGGCAGGTTAGAAATTAAATCTATCAGAAGAAACCTTGCCCCTTCCCCCGATGAATACTAGATTCTTTGATGATATTATTTAAGTTTCCATAAGATATTTCAGTATCTATTTTCATTTCCTAAGTAGAATGAACAATAACTGCATGAAGTCAGAATATTTTAAATACAGTTTATAGAACTTCACATACCTTCTGTTGCTACCAAATCCCATGCCAAGTCTCTCCAATTCATTTTTCTTCTTACCAGACAGATTTAATTTTTCCTCTTTTGCTTTAATATCAAGATCTCTGTAGGCCAACCGTAAAGATGATACACTAGAACAAAACACACAGTTAACACATAACCACTGAACACCCAATACAATGATACTGACAGGAAATTAACAATACATGTATCGTGTATGTTCTGTGTTTACCGAAAATACTCATTATTTAATTGGATTAAATTCCAACTACAAGTGCAGAAGAAAGCCAGCAGAGAAGACTGTCTAAATAGCCCCCCAGTCTGTGTATGAGCAGGTTGTCTTCTACAAAACTAATGTGAAACATGCTACTGCTAAAGTTCAGGACGCAGTTTTGCATCACCTTTAAGTCAACCTGAAAAAGTCTTTTCTCCACAGTCCTTATTCTGCTTGATGCCTGATAACTGTCAAAATTATCCAACTCTGACATACTAGAGTCCTGTGGCATTCACAATATAATACTAGCAATGTTTCCCCTTAACGCACAGCTCGGCCCTGCTACGTCTCCCTCCCTTCACCCCCTTCGTGCTTCTGGTGGTTTTAATGCTCCCCATACATAAACTTTGGAGAGAAGTGCTAGAGGTAGGCCACAGTTCTCTATCGGTGCTGACCTTTTGGGGCACAGGGGAAGGGTCTCAGAACAGGGGAGGAGAGAGTCTCTGTACTCCCAAAGTGGAAGCTGTTTGGTATCATGGAAACTCTGACTTAGCATTTTTTGCACAGCTGGCAACACGTTTTGTCATGTGACATACTCATGTCTCACAGGTCAGACACTGCAAGCTGTCTTTAGGAGATGCCACAAACCTTTCTCTTCCTCAAAACAATCTTAACTACTTTTCAGTGTAGCAGAGACAGGGGTTTTAATCTTGACTGCAGAATTCTAGCAACACTGATTACATGGAATTTGTTAGGTTAAAAGGGATACAAATACATATTTTAATGGGTGACACAGCAATATTTTAATTCATGAATTGTGACTGGTGAAAAGTATGAATGAACACTATCAGAAAAAAGGTACATGAAATTAAGGAGGCTGCTGATCCTTTTTGTATAGAATTAGGAATTAAAAGAAAACAAGTTTTTGACCAAGCAGTATTTTCTTCCAGTGTATCTCCTCACTATTTCATTACTGAAACAGACTCTGCCCGATTTGATTTCTTCTGGTCCCATACATCCTGACTTAACTTTCTAACTGAGAGTACAAGACACCCCTACCAAAGTTCATCCCCAGCTGGCTAGTACATCTCCTTCAAGATAGGAGCTGAACTGGCTGGAATGAAAAGGGCAGGGCATCTGGTCTTCTTCCTTCACAGACAAGGGATGGAGGTACTAACATGCTGCAAGGAACGGGACATCACTCCTCTGCTGATAGGACATTTCAAAAAGGAGAGCCATCACCAGAGATCAGATACTTGGGGATATGGTTTACCATAGGATGGGAATGGTTGGACTTGATGATCTGAAAGGTCTTTTACAACTTTGTGTTTATGTGATCTCAATCTTAGGTATCGTTTAACTGGACCTTTTAGAGGACTTGGAGCCAAAACTAAAAAATCACTATGTCTTATGTTCAGATGCTTATAAAAAGTCAGATACAAACCAGGATGCATCTGTGGAATGAATTTTGAAACTAACAAAATTAGAAAAAATTATGTTGAAAGCACAGAGTATGTTCAAGGTCATTTAAAATCAATTCTTACAGTTTAGGACCAACTGTTTACACAGAAAACTAAAAATGCTCTCTAAAATTCAATTTCGATCTGCTACTGATAAAACCTATCCAGCGCTTTAAGTAGAAACATTAGCAGCCCATCTTATGAAATCTGTTTTATGAACATCAAGCATCTTACTTGCTGTGGAGTAAAACAACTAGAGATACTCCCCAATTTTTACAAATAACTCCAGTTATCTATTCTCTTGTCAGCAAATAAAGAAACTGTGTACTGATTATAGTCACCTTTTAGTTTTACGTCTCAGGACTCTTTCTCCTTCTAAACAGCAGAGCACAAAAGCATCACTTCCAATCCCACCACGTAACAAAGCCACACTGAATAAATTTACTAAAGCTCATTACTCAAGCTTTGAAATTAAAACCACCACACAAATTAGTTGGAAGCAAGGACAATTTAAAAAGTATTCTCTGTCCCTTCATTTTGGTATACACTGCCATCTACAGTTAAAAATCCAAAAAGTTGATCTCAGGAGAAATATAGTTATCTTGCCTCAGCTGGGATCAGACCCATAAACTGAAGTGTATGTGCACCCCTTGTGTCTGCAGATGTTTTTGGAGGGTTCTGGCCACTGCTGAAAGGTTGCAGTGAACTGATACTATACTAAAAGTTATCTGGAATCTATACAATATTATACATCTCTGACACAAAAACTATTTGGGACTTTCTTCCAAACTCAATTCTATCAGTAAAGACAGCATCATTAAAGAATAATAATAAATAATAATGAACAATCATTTTTCTTGTTATTTCGGAAACTGCTCCTCCAAGTCACTCTACTGGTAGATTTTGGGAGTCACTGAGAAGCATGACCTTGTGGTAAAAATACTTCAGGCAAAATTAATTATCCACTTCTGATTAATAGTTTTGATGCACAGAAAATACCCATTTCTGCAGAGGCTACATTAAAGCGAGCAAAAGAAGTAGGAAGAAGATTATAGGTCAAAAAGCTTGGTACTATGAGCTCCAAGTGATCCTGTAATTATGCAGTGATTCCCAAAATTTCTCAACTGGTTATATTAATGATGCACCCTAGCACTTGAGAGCATTTACAGGAGTAACAGCCTACGCTAACCCGCTCCTTAATAATCTACTTTTGATGACAACTATCAAAACGTTAAAAACCCAAAGCATGCACCAGAGAAATGTAGTGCAAGGAACCAGGAGCAGCACCCTCTGAGCTTCAGGGATGAATCTTTAATAAGATGGACTAACAGATTCAAGGCCTCAGAAAAAAAATATTCAAAGGGTTCTGGTGAAAATGAAGGCAGTTCCAGTTTAAAACACCTGAGACTTGAACAAGCAATTCTAGCCATACTTAAACTACCCCCTGCTTTCAGTGTAGAAACTCTTACCCATTGAGTACAAATAAATCTGAATATGCGTGTGTTCCTTATGCTCTTAGAAAGACTGTTTTAAATACTATCCAATTCACCACACCAAAACAAAATAAGCTACATAACTAGCATGGGGTGAAGAAAGTTCAAGAGGCAAGAGTCTTGTGGCAATACTTAAATTTACCACATTTTAGATTTATTTCACTTTTTATTCATACATATCAGGAGAATGTCTCATTTTCAGTGTTAAAGAAAAACAACAGGTTGTTTTTAAAGATATCATTGGGGTATTTCTACAGGATGTCATTAACTGTTGAAACCTATACTTCAACCTCCCCCCCGCCCCCATCACAGCAACAGGGGAATTACTGTTTGGCCCACCATCTACATTTGAGATTTTCTGTTTTTTTAAAGCAAGAACTGAAGTTTCATTTGCATGAGCTAATCTCTGGTAGCATTTATAATATTGTCCTGGTTTTGGCTGGGGTAGAGTTAGCTGATACAGCGTTTTGGATTCAGGATGAGACTCACCTTGCCAACACACGGATGTTTTGGTTGTTGCTAGGCAATGTTTACACCAAGTCAAGGATTTTTCTGCTTCTCACACTGCCTCTCCAGCGCAGAGGCTGGGGGTGCACAGGAAGCTGGGAGGGGACATGGCCAGGACAGCTGATCCAAACCAGCCAAAGGTGTAGTCCATACCATATGTCATGCTCAGTATATATAACTTGGGAGAAGCTGGCCAGGGGCATGACTACAGTTAGGGAGCTCACTGGGTGTCGCTTAGCTGATGGTGAGCAATTGTGCTACACATCACTAGTTTTATTACCATCATCACTGTTGCTGCTGTTATCATTACTAACTTCCCATTCTGGCCTGTTATCTCAACCTATGAATTTTACCATTTTTTCCCAATTCTCCCTGAAATCCCACTGGTAGTGGGTGGCAGGGAATAAGCAAACAGCTGCCTGGTTGTTTTAGCTGCCTGCCACATTAAACCACAACAACCTGATGCAGTGAAGATGTCCCCGCTCACTGCAGGGGGGTTGAACTAGGTGAACTTTAAAGGTCCCTTCCAACCTTACACATTCTATGATTCTAAATGCTGGCAATTACTTAATTAACATTAATTAGACTACGAGTTTTACCATTGTATAATTCATACTTACAGCGGCTCTTCCTTCTCAGTTTTCTTACTGCTATGAAGATCTTCTTGTTCCTTCATTTTATCTACAGCTTGTGCTTGTTTTTCAATCTCACTAAAGCTTTGGCTGCTCACTTTTTGTGCCCCCAAGCCACCTTTTTTGGCACCGAGCTTGAAAAACCAAAAAGAACAAAAGCCCCAACATTATAACTGAGACAATAAACTCAAATGATGTAACAGTCAACTCTGAAAGCAACAGCAAACACTATACTCTTTTCAGGAGCAGATTCAAATATCAATGAAAATTTGGAATTGAGAAAGTTGGTTTGCTTTTCTTGTTTTGACTCTCTATGTGCTGCTGCCACTAACACAAGTTTAGTTAGTTCTGCAATCAAGTATCACAGAGTAATGAAATTATTTTAGTTAGAATTGGTCAGAGGTTGGCATGTTCAAATAAATATTATAATACATAGTACAACTTCAGTTTCTTAATAGTGATTTTGTTGCATAGGAGTAGCATGATAAAACATGTTGTAATGGAATAATTTGGTGCTCATTCACTTAATCCACAATTTGTATTTAGAAGTGGCAAAGATTCTTGAATTAGTTCTCCCTGGCCAGCGGTAGTGTATTATCTTAAGTATTGATTTATTTGTATTTTTAATAAACAAGTACATAGGTATTTACTGATTTATAGTAGGAGGGCAATATATCTAGAGTTTTATATCTATGTGTGTATGCACGATTAACCTCTGCATGTGACAAAGCACTGTAAACTTTCTTTCAGCTAAACACATCAGCTGAGAGGTTCCGGTCTGCACTCATTCTTTTAAAATAATTCTCTCTCTAGTTCACATTACTTTGAAACAGGGATCCATGTATTTCATTCTGAGTATCAAAGATTAAAAAACCCACTTAAGAGTACAGACATGAATAGGCACAATGATGCTGATTCAGACTGTGGCACAGCATTCAAACTGCTGTTCTGAGCTTCCCACATGCTAATTCCTCATCCGCAACACGGCAGCTATATGAATTTTCAGAATGTATTTATCTTCACTTTTTAATGCTTTAGAGTTTTAATGTAAAAGCTCTGCCCTACATACATACAGTTCTAGGCTCTGGCACCACAGCTCACAAACTTCGTGCACCAGTGAACCCAGTTGTGTTCTCACTGTTAGGGAACACACTTGCATTTACCACTCCGAGGAAGAAACTCCTCTTGTGTATTAGGGGCCTCTAGTGGGAGCAAGAAATAACAGGTTTCAATCTAAATTTATCTGCCTTGATAAATCTTCAAAATCTTTTGCCATACAATAGTTCAGACTTAAAATAAGTCACTCCCTGTAACATATTTGCACCCCAATAGCCTCATATTAGGGGTATCTCCATGGGCCGCAAGAGCCATACATTCCCAACCTAGCTTTTCCTAGCTGCCTTGAGTAAACTGGAGCTGCCTTACTCGCTTCTGAGGTTCCCTGAAGCACCATTCTGAGATATTCAACTCCCATAATGCCTTCTTTACAGAGACCAGATGCCTCAGAAAATGCTAAGACCCCCTCCAGGAATAAGTCTGGAAACTATCTTGAATCAAATGCAAAGAATCCATATATCTATAAATCTATAGGACACAGGACTACAACATGTCTTAAGTAAATTTGCAGGTGACCTCAAATTGGGAGGAGCTGTTGACTCCACTGAGGGCGGAGAAGCCTGTCAGAGGGAGCTGGACAGCTTAGAGCGCTGGGCAGTCACCAACAGCATGAAGTTTAACAAGGGCAAGTGCCGGATTCTGCACTTGGGAAGGAGCAACGCTGGCTGCACATCCAGACTGGGGGATCAGATCCTTGAGGCCAGCCATGCTAAGAGGGATTTGGGGGTCTTGGTGGAGAGCAAGTTAAATGTGTTAACAAGTTAAACACAGGCAGTGTGCCCAGGCACTTCGGAGGGCGAACCGTATCCTGGGGTGCATCAAGCACGGCATTGCCAGCCAGTCCAGGGAGGGGATTGTCCTGTTCTACACTGTGCTGGTGCAGCCTCACCTCAAGTGTTGTGTGCAGTTTTGGGCAACACAGGACAAGAGGGACACAAAACCATTGGAGAGTGTCCAGAGGAGGGCAACAAGAATGGTGAAGGGTCTGGAGGGGAAGACTTACGAGGAGAGGCTGAAGTCCCTTGGTTTGTTCAGCCTGGAGAAGAGGAGCTGAGGGGAGACCTGATCGCAGTCAATGCCTTCCTGACAAGGGGGAGCGAAGGGACAGGTGCTGATCTCTCTTTGGTGACCAGTGATAGAACCCGAGGGAACAGTATGACACTGCGACAGGGGAGGTTTAGGCAGGGTATTAGGAAGAGGTTCTTTACTGAGAGTGTGGTTGGGCACTGGCACAGGGTCCCCAGGGGAGTGGTCACAGCACCAAGCTTGGCTGAGGTCAAGAAGCATCAGGACGATGCCCTCAGTCCCATGCTCTGACTTGGCTGGCCCTGCGTGGAGCACTCGATGGTCCTTATGGGTCCCTTTCAACTCAGGATATTCCATGGTTCTATGATTATATATCTATAAATACAATGAAATACTGTACTGCTGCGTGGTGCTGAGATGACTGCTCCACAAACAGCCTGGACGTCTCAAACTCACCTTGTATCGACAGATTGTGCCACACATGCATGTTTAGCTACTCAAAAGTGCTACTGGAACTCACTCTGCTTTCAGGACTTGCTACAAAATCATCTCAGTGCCAACTAACTTGGGTGAAATGCTGAAGAAGCCCTGCAACCCAATACTGTCAAGTGAGAAAAAAGGCTACAGGGCTTCACTGGAGTTGCAGGACAATGGTTGTGAAAAAAAGTGAAGCGGGATATAGACCTTGACAACAATATAGACTTTGACAGGTTTTTTTACTAGTTTTTAAAAAAAATACCACCTGCTGTTCAGGTCTAGATAGCATTAAGAAAATACTCACGTGGAAGTCTAGACAATTCAGTGAGCTATAAACATGTTAACAGACTTAGAAATTACCTGAGGTGAGAAAACAACCCACAGACCCGATACACTTTACTACATAAAATAGTAACTTGTTAGACAAGTTCACCTTAACAATAATCCATTTTCAAGCAGACCACTGGCTGTTTTGATATAGAAAGTTTTCAGTTCCATTTTAGTTTCATTAATTGTTACTGATACAGGTACTGTTTAGTGCTAACTTACATGATACACTTCCATATTGCAATCTACGTATTTCCAAAGATCTAAAATACAGTTTAAAATATGCATTATTTATATACACTTACCCCCTTCTTAGCTTGATTTGGCTTCTTTTTTATGAAGGTGGTGTTCTCTGCAAGGATTAAATGTGTATTAGTTGTCATACAATTTTATTAACTCCACAATGCAGAAGCTAATTTCCAGAATAACCATCTCAAAATAGTTTTGGGAATTTATTTTAATGCCTTGAAGTATTACACTTTCTAAACTAAGAGTCTGAGATACTAAATTATGTTACAGGGAATGGAGCTGTCAATATCTCCAAGAAAACATGGGAAACTGCCTCCAATTGGGGATGTGGTATCTCTTCCAAATGCACAATAGGAATAAAATTATAGCTCAGTTTTCAGTTGTAGATACACCTGCTAGCAAAAAGAACAAGAATGCAGGACTTGCTACTCTGCATCAGACTAGAGGTCCACCTGAGCCTGTACCTTTCCTGGATAGAAAGGTACTGGCTGTGTTTAAACCAAATGATACAGATAAAACATGCCTGTATCATCATAAACAAAACCAAAAGCATTATCAGAAGTGACAACAGAGTTGTATCATGAGATTAAACAGCTCTGTTCAATTGCTCAAGTACAGTATATGGAGTCTAGCTCTATACACACAGTAAGCAGGTTCCAGCCTTAAAGCTTTACGTTACATCTTGAAACATCGAAATAAATCTACGTTCTGCTCCGTGTGAAGTCTGACATGGCTCCTAACCCTGATATTTTTAATGAGACACTAATGGGACTCCCCACATTCTGTGAGGCACTGTATTTTGCCTTCTTGACAGCTACCCTGAGCCAGGGTAAATCTACTTCAATCAAATGTTCTCAATCAGCAACAACTATTGATTACTCGGACACACAGAAATACCTGGACTAAGCTGTAGTTTAGTTGGAAACAGGCAGATACAGAACAGGGATTCTTCATGTTAAGTTAGAACTTTTGATGTCCAAAACAAACAACAAAAACACTTGTTTTAAGAGAATGTGCTAAAGATACAAATGAGAAAACCAGGAAGTGTATGCAGTTATCTATTTTTCCTTAGTCTCCAGCTCTCAGAAAAACCCAACCCATACCCAACCAAGTGAATATAAAATCAGCAAAGATAACCATACCTTCCTGAACTACTGAGCTAGTGCCAGCCACCACTTCTTTACTACCCCTATGCTGTTGAGAAACAATACTCTTCATTCTCAGAAATCTGCTCATACAGGATGATCCTCAAAATGATACATCACTAATGTATTTTATTCTATTCTATTTGTCTCGACTTTTTTTACTTAGTTATAGCATGACAGAGCCTTTGGTGCTAAGGAAAATTAAGACTCTGGACTTTAAAGGTATTGTATTCCAAATAAAAGATTTTTCCAGTCTAAATTCTTATGTTCACTTTTCTGAAAAAGGAGCAAAAACTACCTCTAGACAGAAAGACAGACCTTTTAGTGCAAGATGGTTTTACTTAACATAAACAGGCCACTAACCACAGGATGATGCCCTAGTCCAATTTTGTGCTTTAAATGCAGAACTGCATCCTAACAGGATGTGGAACTGCAATCTAACAGGATGTGTAAAACATTAATTTATTAGGTGTGATACCTGGAGCATCTAAATTCATCAGGTTAGCTAAGATAAGATAGATAAAAGCAGAACATTGACTGTAATTAATTTCTTGGGAGCAGTACACTGTTTAACAGAAGTTGTAATAAAAATTCAGATGTTTCAACTAACTCACAGACACTGATACTAAAGTAAGAACTCCACATCTCTTCCCAGTCATACATTCTGCGTGCAAATGACTATTCAAGTGCTCTGTTCTGGCTGCTACCTTCTGTTGCTTACACTCATTACCTAATGCAGCTTTTGGTGATGTACTTAGGCAATCAACACTTGGTCCATGTTCTGGTCCTAGAAGATAATGAAAAACAAGAGTAAGAATATCAGAAGGCTCTTTAGTATGCTTAAAATACCAGAACTCAGGATACTTTTTGAGACATGTAGTGTAATGTGTAATTTCTACCACGGCTTTACCAGTTACCAAGAGAGCAGCAGGTACCCAAAGATTCATCTGATGTCTTTTGAATCAAATTTTAATTTGCATTTCTATTAAACTTTATTAAGAGAACATGCAGCCCCACACATTCTAGCATAAAGCTTCTAGAAAGTCCTCCAAAAATGACTGAGTTATTAGCATGGTTAGGTTATTTACTTATTAAAGTAGGGTAAAAAGAGCCTAAACAGACAACCAGAAAAATGCAGCTTCTTGTAAGCAGAGAATCAATCATACCTTCGTGGCATTCTGGAATATTTTCTGAAGTTTTCTGCTGTAGAGAAACTGGCTCTGGCTCTGATAACACCCACTCTGTATTCTTTGCCTTGGAAAAAAATTACAAAATCAAAAGTGCACACAGAATATGGCAAATAAATATAAGCACTGAGCTGAAAGACTGCCTAAGTATCACTGAATCGTTAATACTGGATTCTTATTATTACATTTCTGGGTTTAAAACCTGTTCTAAGAAGGTCAGGTATGAGAGTTACAAGAAATGCCAACTTTTATTAAAAGTGAGCTGATTTCAAACCATGCCCATGAACCTGTACTTCCCTCTCAGGAATCTCAGTATGACTACCATCCAAACAAAATAATATGCATTTTAATCGTGCTTTAACTTTCTCTAATGTATGCTAGCTATTGATTGTCTTTACTAATAACAGGAAATCTGGATCATTTGGCTACATATAATCACCAAGCCTTCTCCCCACTCTTGCACTTCCAATCTTCTAACACTGAAAGTAAGATTGTGAGCAGTCCTCCGGAGTCTTCCTGGTGAGTCCTTCCCACTTCCCTCAGTCACATCCTCCTCAATGGGCAGGTTCCTAATCTGGTCACCACAATATCAGCTTGGTATTATCTCCTCCACCAGTGCTATGCTACTGCCGGTTTGTGCTTAAGTCTTCTCTAAAACCTCTATCTCAAGACTCCCTGCCATCTCTCTCAAAACATCCATAGCGAAATAATCTCTTGCCCTGGGGTACACAGACCACTTGTCTCTAGCCTCCTACCTTGCAGCTACCCATAATGTTTACTTTATCCTACCCATACATTCTCTTAAAGAGGATCTGTGTAAGTTCCTGCCTCTTGTCCTCAACCACAAGAGTATTTACAACACTCCTCTGCTTAAACTTTTTTCTCTTAAGTTTGCCTCACTTTATGCTTTTCCCACTTAACTGCATGCATTCCCCCAAGTAGCTTTTTGCAAACAGAAACACACCATCTATTTTTTCTACTATCAGGAGAAATGGTCTTCTGATGAAGACACTAGGCTAGAATTCACAGCAACTGCTATTTTGGTCTTTGCAATGAGAATTCCTGAGTGACAGAGCAATGCTGCCAGGCTGCAAAATGTAAAATGGTTTCAAAGTTGGTTTTATGTTTTCACTGTTTCAAATATATTTTTGTAAGACGTTCAAACACTGGCTGCAGTAGAAGTTCCTAAAATAAAACAACTAATATGCAAAAAGGCACCATTTCCCACTAAAAGGTACCATTTCTGAAACCTCACAAATGCAGCAAAAAAGTTACATTTTGAAATGTCATAACTAGATAGCCAAAAGGGAAGTTACTCCTTTTTTTCATTTACATTACAGCTTTTTTTCCACTCTTAAACATTCTGTATACCCTAGAAAGTCACCAAAAAGTCACCAGGTGCAGATGCCAAGAACTTGCATAGGTTGTTATTACATGCTGCTACTGCAAAACACAACCGCAATGTCACAACAGGGGAATCAACATGCACATAAACTGGTGAAGAGTTTTCACATCAAAGCCTAATTTGATTCACCCAAGCTTTTTGAATTCTTCTCTATCCCAAAATAAGCCTCATGATCTTAACTTGTGTTTTAGGTGGTCACAGACTGCAACTACACTAGAATACAGCACATAGTAGTGTTGCAGTATTTAGGAATACTAGGTATAGTGGTAACTTAATTGTTCTAAGCCAGCTAAGAGCAACTGTATTTCCCAACTTTCAGACTCAGGAGAGTCTCTGACACATTCATCTGTGAAGTAAATACATTTATCACCTTAAAGAGGTAGGATCAAATAAATAACCAATAGTAGTAATAGACTCCAGAAAGTTACTTTACCATTTTCAAAGAAGATATAAGTATTCTGGAGCAAGAAAGCTTCTGCTTAGCAAATATTTTAAGAACTCCTAACTTTATTGATTAAAAAGCAAAGTTACCACATAGCATATTTAAATCAGAGCACTTCAAAGTAAGGAACCAAGAGTCCAAGTGGAATTGTACTCCTACAAAAAAAAATGTAGTTTCATTCTACATTTAGCTACTATTTGGGTCATTCTAAATTATCCTGTTACAAAGTGGTTCATATCCAGGAAGAATTCTGAGACCCACAGAAGGAAAAGCAGATCAATTTTAACTCACTGACCTACCCTTTCTCTGCAGGTTTAATCTTCATCATAGAGCACACCTATAACCTAAGTGTTTAGAAGGCTAACAAGATTTAAATAGATGTAATCTATACCTTGGGAGAAACATGGGATGCAAAAAAGTCCTCCTCTTTGTTTTGAGGTGACACAGGTGGCATTCCACATCCATCTGTCCACAGCTAGAAGTAAAAGAGAGAGAAAGAATTTTACAGGACAACTGCATGAATATATGGCTCGATGTCCAGATGGAAGACAGTGACAAGTGGTGTCCCCCAACAGTCTGTACTGGGACCAGTGCTGTTTAGTAACTTTCTTAATGATACTGACAGTGGGATTGAGTGCACCCTCGGCACATGCGCTGACGATACCAAGCTGGGTGGTGAGATTAACGTGCCAGAGGAATGGGATGCCATCCAGAGAGATGGAATGCCATCCAGAGGGACCTGGACAAGCTGGAAAAGTGGGCCCAGGTGAACCTCATGCAGTTCAACAAAGCCAAGCGCAGGGTCCTGCACCTGGGTTGGGATAACCTCGATATCCATACAGCTTAGGAGTTGTTGTGCTGGAAAGCAGCCCTGAGGAAACAGACTTGGGAGTACTCATGGATGAGAAGCTGGACATGAGCCACCAATGTGCATGTGTGGTCCAGAAGGCCAACTGCATCCTGGGCTGCATCAAAAGATCAAGAGAGGTGATTCTGACCCTCTACTCTGGTCTGGTGAGACCTCACCTGGAGTACTGTGTCCAGCCTTGGAGCCCTCAACACAACAAGGGCATGGATCTATGGGAGCATAGATCCATGGAGGAGGGCCACAAAAATGATCCAAGAGCTGCAGCACCTCACCTATGAAGACAGACTGAGAAAGCTGGGCTTGTTCAGCTTGGAAAAGGCTCTGGGGGGACTTTATAGTGGCCTTCCAGTACCTGAAAGGTGCTTACGGGAAAGCTGAGAAAGAACTGTTGATGAGGGCATGTAGCTATAGGATGAGGGGTAATGGTTTTAAACTAGAAAAGGGGAAATTTAGGTTGGATATTCAGAAAAAGTTCTTCAATATGAGGGTGGTAGACCACTGGAACAGGTTGCCCAGAGACATAGTGGAGGCCCCACCCCTGGAGGTATTCAAGGTCAGGCTCAATGGGGCTCAGAGCAATCTGATCTAGTGAAGATGTCCCTGCTTGCTGCAGAGGGGTTGGACTAGATGACCTTTAATGGTCCCTTCCAACCTTACACAGTCTGTGTTTCTATGTTCCTTCACATTACCCATTTCCTTCTTAAAAAAAAAATGCTTAGTACAAAGTTTGTGCTGTAATACCATCAATATTTAGTATCACTAGAGCTTCATAAAATAAGTAATTTTTCACATATTCTTATATAGAATATTTTCTCTCCAGTACTATTATTTTGCCCACAGGGAAAAAACCCAAACCTGAAAATGTAACACTGGCAGTCTCTGGGAAGAGTTTTCAGGGTGGTATCTGTGTAGTCTGGTACTCAGATGAGTTGTCCAACTTCGTCTGCAAGACCCAAAGCCTCTGCTACAGCTAAAGCAGAGTTTGGCGCGATGCTAACGGCTTTGAGCAGTGCCTGATCCCAGGGCAGGCTGGAGGGCCCACAGTGCCACAGATCATTCTCAGTATTGTGCAGGACAGGACTATAAACTGTGATCTGCACTGCAAGGTTACTCACAGGCAGACCAATTCTCACGGTTCTTACTACTATGCATAAAAGATACATGCCCAAAAACAATGGCTGCTGACAAAAAGGTTACTGAATGTGTAACAAGCTTACCTCATCATTCAACACATCTCCATCAGGAAGGAAGAGAACAAGTGCTTAATAATGTGATGGGGAGGGATGGCTGGTATTATTTCTAATCTGAGTTATCTGAGTAACTTACCTAAGCAATTTAGATAGCACATAATCACACCTGTAGCACATAATTTTAAATATATATTTATGAAAATTTTAAAATAAATGCATAGTTAATATGAAATAATTGGATGAAATCTGTAATTGAAGCAAGATAATCACCATTCTCCAAAGTGTTATTTGAGGAACCTCCCATCAACTGAAATGCACGTGGTATATTATGTTTACCTGAACATTTCATTCCTAAACTGCTTAGTAAATAAAAAAAAATATATTCTCTGAAGTTAGTGAATTGTATTTTCTGTAACATTTATGATACAGACTATAATCCCTTCGATCTCATGCTATTTGATGCATAGATTAGGAAAACCCCCAAGCTTTCTTGCTTTTCTTTTCATTCCCACTCATCTGATCAACTTCAAATGAATCGGTCACAGGCTTTAACAAGCTGAATTAAACAAACAAAACAGGCCTTCTTTGTATGCAGAGGAGAACTGATGTCAAATTTATTTTAACACCTCAGCAAACTAACTCTGCATTCTTTACCAATAACGTCTTCCTGCCAGCAACCTAACAATGTTCTGACACCATGCATGAACTGTTTCACCATTTTCAGTGGAGAACAGCAAGTTCTGGATATATCCCACTTGCTCATTTTTTAATCACTGTTTTTGTAGGGAAATATGCAAAAACACACATTTACCTGTTCAATCCCACTTAAATCACAAATATTTTGTAGTTAACTCTCTCTCTTAGGACTTTTACAGTTTTACTTCTCAATAATACTTCAGTTCCAGATAAGCAAAAATAAATCCACTACACAGTTCATGGAGCAGTGCTGACGATTTTGTTATGCAGTACCACAAATATAATCTAGAGCACATCTGCAGACAAAGAAGTTTCCATTTTGAAGAACAGCTGAAGTTTCTGTCTGGAAGTCCTATGAGTTACTGCAAATGTTAAAATTAATGTTTTGGATACCCCAGAAATGATCCTGAAATACCCAGTTGAGCTCTATCTCATCATTCTTTTTCCAAACCAAAAAGGTAAGCTACAAACAACTTAGTCCCCAGCTTTGCCCACTCACTGCAACGTGTGTCGGTACTTCCAGAAGGCAGGCAATCTTTTGCATTTCCAATTAGAAGCTTACTTAAAATGACAGAAGACAAGGTTTTTCAGATATTTTTTTGAAGGCAGGACACAGACTACTCACATCAGTACCGTGCTTTCTTGTCGCCTGTGTGGCAAGAGACTTAATCTTCTCCTTGTAAAGCTGAGCAGCGCGACTGTTATACTTCGCGTTGGTGTCATTTGTCGTGCATCCATGCTGGTGGAAAAAAGCCGACTGTGAAGCAGAACACAGAAAATGCTGTGAGAAACAGGTTCCAAAAGTAGTGCCATTTAACATAAAAAGGTATCACAATGCAAGAAAATACTCCGCTCCTCTACCTAAAACTAATCTTTTAAGTTATGAAGTCTGTGTACATCTCCATAACAAAAAGAGAACTCCGCCCTGGCAAACTCTTTACGTACAAATAAAACAACAGACCCCCTCCTCCCCATCCCCAATACATTAGTGGGATGTTTTAAAAGCATATACAAATGCAAGACTGTCATCACATACAAAGAATCCTAGTTTTGAAATAAAGTGTAGAAAGGAAGAGGTAAAATTGATTGCCAAGACCTGTGCTTCAAAGGGTATTCCTGATGCTTTAAAAGGCATCGCTTGCCTTCATCTCTAGCGTGCTAGAGAGAACAATGTATGTTCAATAGCATCACAAAGACTGTATAAAAACGGTCTGCCTTCAAAAGAAGGCTATGTGTATGCTCAGATGTATGTACCCATACATCTTTATATGCTTACATAATTTATACAAAATATAAATTTAAAACTCTAGGATCTTAAACCAAAAGCAAATCAATACCTTTATATCAGAGTTCCATGAGTTGTTTGAAAGATTAAAAAAATCCCAAAACTAAACATTTTCTCAGTACCTAGAATTGACTAGCAAATAACATCATACATTCTTCATGGAAGAACATGTCAGACTATTACAGTAAAACACAATAAACAAGTTTAGGATAATATCAGCAAGTCTAGATAGCCTACAGTTATGACCTCATATGCTGCAACCACAAAGCATAAATCTAGTATACAAGTGGCAGACTTAATATAAAAACCAAGCAAGAACTATGCAGGGGAGAGACAATGCCAGCTAACAACTGTGATTACAACAGAAAAAGCTGTAAACAGCACAGAAATAGGGGAAAAAAAGTGCATTTTTGCTTGATGAACTTGATATTCAAAGGGTTGCTTTTTTGTAACCCCCAATTCCAATCAGAGTAGAGATTTATTCTGAAACCAAAAAGGAACTTCAGGTATTCTAGTAATCTGATACATAGTTACGAAGCTCAGGACTGCTGTTATCCAAGATTCAGCATCATCAGGCAATTACAGAATAGAAATGATTAATGTTAGTCTGATATTGCTTCTAAAAAGTGGTTAGTGAAAATAGAAACTGGCATTTAACTGGATCA
This sequence comes from Zapornia atra, assembly GCA_013400835.1. Taxonomy (NCBI): domain Eukaryota; kingdom Metazoa; phylum Chordata; class Aves; order Gruiformes; family Rallidae; genus Zapornia; species Zapornia atra. The sequence goes on from VZTU01026864.1 coordinate 81,687, forward strand.
AAAAGAGAGTGGGGTTTTTTTTAATGCAATTAAAGAATAATGTTAAGTTTTAAAATGTCCAGACAATTTACTAAACTGGTCTTTCAAGTTTCAGGTATTAATCTTCCTAGGTAATCCAAAACAGGCCATTGTGGATGTGACGTATTTGAGGGGTGGCTATGGGTATATGACATCTCTCAGTACAATGTATGATAGGAAACAGTGACAGGCAAGCACAAAGACAAAAACCCATAAAATTAATTAATAAAGGTTTACTGTTATTCTTCTGGTAGCATGCTTTCTAAGATTAACTCAAGTACCTTTCAAATTTTGCCACCTCTGCCTTCCAGCTGCCTGAAACACGGTTTGTGTGGCAAAGTTTATATAGTTTAACCAAAGCTTTTAAGCCTTTGGCTAAGAAAGGAAAATACTTTCCATGCAAAAGCTCTCTCTTCTGTTTAGTCAAAACTGTGACTTTTGTGTACTAAGCAGCATAACAGAAACTCAAAGAGCAAATTCGTAACAGCAGTATTAATACAGAAAGCTGTAACTTAGAAGGGATAAGCAGAAGAAAAAGAAGGACAAGACACTTTGCAGCCGCTCGGATCTGTAAGCCAGACACAGTGATCTGCTGAATGCCTAATTCAAAGAAAAAGAGTTCACTGAAAAATGCAGAAGTGGAAGATAATTAATGCCAACCCTGAATTCAACATTTTTGTATGGAAATAGGAACACAAAAAAGGAAAAAAAAACCCCAGCAGAATATTGAATTATTAGACTTAAGGAAAGTAGGTTAAGAAAATTGTTAAGAAAAAGCCTATGGAAAGCAAGTTTGGCATAAGTTTCTCTTTAAGAAACAACAGTAAGAACAAAGCACAAATGAAGACAGATAAAGTTTAAGCATTCAGAGAATTAGAAGTAGAAATCGCTTAGGGAAGAAGTTGCCTGTTCTCAGACAGTGTAGGTCAACTTTGGGAAACAACCTGAGTTATCGGTGGTCAATCTTTGGAAAGAGCCTGGGAAAACAGTCAAGGTTCTGAAAGAGCTGACAAAGGAAAACATCCCCTTTTGAAAAGGAGATTGAGAACAATAGGGCAGCCAACATAGCTTCGCTTCACAAAAACGCTATGTAACAGGATCAAGCAGAAAGTAACAGCCAGTATGAGTTGGCCCAAACCAAAGTACAGCTATTTCCTCTCTCGCAAGGTACCTCAGGGATAGGAAGTCAGATCTTGACTTCAGTGTGACTTCTGACCACGACATGATTTTTAACATGACATTTTCATTTTCATAAACCATATAAGGGAACACAGTCACAGGAAGATGCCCATAAGCTAAGTTTCCAAGCTGTTGGAAAGGCATCTTTCAGCAGCTCTCAATGGTTCCCTGTTAAATTAGACAAGTATTGACAAGGACTCTGATCTGGCCTTTTTAGTGATTTTTTTAAATGACTTAAACCATGTAGAAAAGTTGCAAGAAATATGGAGGATGAAATCAGCATTCAAATGAAACAAGAGGGTGGAAAGAAAAAGAAGATAAACAGACTGGAAAAGAAATATCCCAAGATGTAAGCCAATAAGGACAGACAATAGCTTCTAAGCCTAACCAGCTTCAAGGTGCAAAGCAAATACTCAGGAGTACATACAGCATTTGCATTTCCTCCAACTTGCATGCATCTCAGCTGAAACCAAGACCAATTGGAATCCAGTTCTGTAGATCTAAACAGAAGGAAACATTTTAAAGTTATCTCCAAAACCACTTAAAATCTTTAACATCTCTTTTTTTTTTTTTGTAAAGTGTTTCTCTCTCTCCTTTTCAATTTTTCTTCAGAGTGAGAAACATGCATCTATAGAAAAAAAAATATCTGTGACAGCACACAATGTGAAAAACAAATTAATAAAGCCATGTAGAACTGCCACAGTTTTTCAAAATGTAAGAGCTTGAGGGGAAAAAAAAGTACCCCCTGGCTGACAGGTTCTCCCTTTTAAAAAGCAACAGTAAGATATATTTTCAGGAATCTCGTTTGAACTCTGTGAAGAGCAGATAGTAGTCACAAGTAATGGACAAACTGACAATTCAAATGCCATCTCACAAGAAAAATTTGGGGCTCAGTGAGTCTGAAGAATATTTATTAGGCAAAAAAATGCCCACAGGGCACCAGTCAGAATACTTACCCAAAATGTGACAAGCTCGGGGTGCGGATATACTGTACCAATTGATGGACTGAGCTGAACAGCTACGAAAGGGGGTAGCCCTTTATGCTACCCCAGTACCAACACTCAGGAGGCAACATCATGAACTCCTGCAGGAAGCAGCGCTGCCAAAATGCTAGTTGGTTCTCTGAACTGGCTTGCTGGGAGTCAGGTTATCTTTATGGTCAATTTACTGTAATACGGCTGAGGATAATAAACTAATATTTGCCTCGATCTTGATTTGGAGGCATGATAAAACCCTTCAACATGCTCATTCCATTCTTCTTTTTCATAATCTTTGATGTAGAAACAGACCTGCCAACAAATGTGCACTACTAACACAAAAAGTAGAGCATGGGAATGGGTGCAGGGTACAAATCCTGCTGAACGCAACCTATTTATCTAATTCCCAAGCAGCTACCAGGTACATCAAAGCTAGTAGAGACATTAAAAAGGTCTGAATCACTGGCTGAGAGAAGAATGTGGGTTTTATTCTCTCTGAGCAGGTATCTGAACAAGTAAAAGCATTGAAAGATATGATTTTTACTATAAAAATATACAGACTACTTACCGAATGAAACTCAAGTGAACACCGAGCGATCGATGGGTCCCCGAGCAATCAATACAGAGAAAAACTCCATATGTTATGCTTGCCCAGCTTGGGTTCTTTGCTCCACAGTCAAAACACACCTTAAAGAAAAGACAGATCAGTAACAATACCGGACCATAACCGTCTCTTACAGTTGTGTAATAGGCCCCTTGCAGCAATCAAACAATTCACCCTCACGGCATCTGCTTACCCAACAACTTCACATTGTCCTAATTTTATGAACATCAAGAGGAGTTAAGTGATCCACACATGCTCAGGAGTCTCTGCCCTAGAGAGAGGACGATGTGGCTTCTGGGCTTCCAACCATAATCAGCATACAGAGGGGCCCCAGGCTGAGAAAGGGGGTCAGAGAACCCACGTCACTTGTCTGAATGGCCATTTAACACAGTACGCCCAGCACCACTGAAACACGGAAGCGCTTCAGAAATGTTTTCCCGAGGGCGGGCTCTCTTCCTGATGTACCGCCGAGCCTACTTTTCCCTCAGAAGGCACATGTGACTGCAGCTATCAGCAGCACTAATGACATCATTATCTACTTTCCTCTATAGAACCCTTGGCCCTTAGAGCAAGCCACTGCTTAGCCCAGAGCTCTCTGCCAGACAGGACTATTGGTATGATGTATCATGTGCACTGCTACATCGACCTTTTCTCTACACATAACAAACTGGTTAAAAAGCAAACATGCCCACAACTACTGCATAAACAAAACCATTTCTTATCTTCTGCTGTCTCGTGAGACTCTTAACATCCAGTCAAAACCACAGAAGGTATTTGTGTCTACACCTCCTATAGTCTGCAGCTCTGCAGACCACAGCTTTCGAGTCCCATTTCAGTTATTCTGAATTTTGTGCCTCTTTGGTCAAGGAAAGTGAGGACAAAAATACAAAAATAAAAGCAATGTATCAGATACAAATCAATTCTCAAATGCAAGGAAGAGCACAAGCTTAAACAGAAACAGCTATGCCTAGTTAACATCACGTGCGTATGTCTGTTCCTGTAAGAAAGCACTTCATTATCTGATCGATGCTTTTTCAGTAGGATTTACAAAGGCTGCAAAGAAGGTCTTCTACAGTAAAAGCATCCATCTATAGCCATATTCAGTGGCATCTACTAAGAAATAACTCCATGGAGATGAAAGCTTTTACACCCAAATCAACGGGGTTTCATCCTGCAACTTTGTCCTTTAATATCCTATACATCTAAGGCATCCTCAGATACCAAGTTCTAGTTATACACCGAAAGAAAAAAAAACCCAAACATTGCTTCCAAGTCAGCAGGGACACAGGGTTCACCCTCATCAGGCTAGAAAAAGAAAAGATTAAGTAGTCTCCTGGCCATAAACTCCATTTATCCACCTAAATAGAGACTTTTGTCAAACAAACAAGACCTGGTTTTGCACTCAAGTGAGCTCATCTGTCGTCTACCCAAATTAATTTAAAGTATACACCCAGGAGTGTTTTGAGGCTAAGCTCACTTTAGGTGTGGGTCTATTTATGCTTGTACAGTCCAAATTTATCAGGCACAAGCAAAGTTCACTAGCAGAACCAGCATTAGCTCTTCCAACATAAGGGCATTTTGGGTCGGAGCTTCAGTTAGGCTAAGGACAGGTAAGGCAAACATGAAGCACGGGGATCACAGCTCCTGCGTGTCCCCTCTTTCCCTCTCAACAGAGACTTAAATGTTTGTTAAAGCCATTTACGTATCCCACTACTGTATGTGGAAATGGGGTCATTCACTGATCCAGAGCAGGAAGAAGATGAGAGCTACACAGGAGGAGTGACAAAAGGAAGGGTTAGGGCGAGGCCCTGAAACACGTGCAGGTGGGAAAAATGATATGCAGGGAGTTAGGGAAAAAGGAGGATAAACTCTTCACATATGCCATATTCCAAGAAAACACACTGCCTCCACAGTCCGAACTTGTTATCTTTTTCCCAATTCCCTCCATTCTTCAAAGCAGTTCCTTAAAAAAACCATCACAAGCCTCATCTCCATTTTAAATTGGGTACTGTCAGGCTTTGTCTTACAAGGCTAAAAGGAGGATGGGGACAACAAAACAGGAGAAGAGACTGCTTCAAACCAAAGCCAACAGAACACCCATGGTCTCACTTCTAGTGCAGGAGAGCAAAGCAGACTTACAGTCTGAAGGCTTACGGAAATTCCCTGGAGCACAAATGGGAAACAAGAATCTTGAGTATCACTGGGTGGTTAAAAAAGAATTAAAAATCCCATGTTTTAAAAAGGTCAGTTATAAACATCCCTACAGATTCTCCTCTCCTCCCCAGTACAATTATAAGCACTTTTTAATTTCAGTATCATCGAAGTCAGTTGCATTACCTCGGAAGCTAGCTGCCTCAGAGCAGAATAGCTCAGTATCTTCACTCACACTGGACTCTCTATCACAGCTATTTACCAGACCCTCATACTCATAAAACCCACAACTTTTAGGATTGTGATGCAGGTAGAAATGCCTGATTTTCTTGTAAAAGGATTATAAGAACTGCCATTTCCATCATGCTATGCAACAGAACGAGAAGCATGTTTAGACCAATTTTGCTTAGCTTTCCAAATTTGTGAAGGGCTTCCCACCACATGAATTTCAACATGAATTGGGGGAAAAAATTAAAACAAATTTCAGAGTCACCCCATGAAATTGCTTTGATTTTAAAAAACAGATGAAGTGTTATTTTCTGTATGTTATCAAAAGAATTATTAAAAAATCAATTTGAAAGATACGCTTAAATAATCTATTGCTATTAAAATACACTTGTAATCGTTTTGCTTATTTTGAGTTAAAGCATTTCAGGACAGTGTAGACTCAGTAACGGTCACTTTAAAAAAACACAACAGCAAAAGCCCTGATTGAGAACTTTGTACCAGAGCAAATGCAAAGATCTGGGCATAATCCACAGCTAGCGGTCATTAAATGACAAAACATCCACCTTGCACAAGATACCTATGTTAATAAATAAATACAGATCACATACTGCTGTTGGATATGGAAATGTAATAATATATAGCCTACAGAAATGCTAGCTTGGGCACTTCAGAAGAGGTGGTATGCTCAGCAAGCTTGCGTATCTCTGAGGTCACGGTTACGTGGACACTTCCAACCTCCCAAGGAGCCAGGCTGCCCTCACAGGGTGACCCAGCATATACCTGTACTTGCCTTTCCTAGTGTACAAAGCTACCACGCAGCCACATCAGCACTACAACATCTAGAACTCGGGATGCAGTTTCCTAAGTCATAGACTCACAGACCAGTTCAGTTTAGAAGGGACCTCTAAGCCCTCGCAGTTCCAACCCCCTGCCATGGGCAGGGACACTCTCCACTAGCCCAGGCTGCCCAAAGCCCCATCCAGCCTGGCCTTGAACACTGCCAGGGAGGGGGCAGCCACAGCTTCTCTGGGCAACCTGTGTCAGGGCATCACCGCCCTCATGGTGAAGAATTTCCTCCTTACAGCTAATCTAAATCTACCTTCTTTTAGCTTAAAGCCACTTGGTTGAAGGTGACCTAAATCCAAGCAGCTACTTCTCTTAGTTGCCAGCCATCATACCCAGATAGGCTCTCCTTCTTCTGTTATGTCAGCAATAATAATCACACTCGTGATTACGATTCCTACTGGAAACCAGCACTGTGCTACTCTGCCTCAGAGCAAAGGTAGGGCCAACTCACATCACAGCCACGTGACCAGGAATGCCAATACAGGGGAGGGAACAGGTGTGTTTGCCACATGAAGATGACAGGACTGCCTGTTTCCGAAGTGTCACTGAGATAAAATGCCTTTAGCGAGATACGATATACTATTGCACTCTACTCTGGGGCGCACCTCCCCCCACCCNCCCCCCCCCCCGCCCCCAACAGACAGACAAACCACACCCAAGACACACACTGCAACAACAACGCTGAACAACTGATAAACCACTACAACACGCAGGCTTAAGTTTTCAGCCAGTTCAGATCCTTGGTCTGGGTGTCTGAGCAGATATGTGACTGTCAGCAGCGGCACCAGAAAAAAAAATGAGAGGGGAATGAAAAACCACCACTTTTGGCAGAATAGGTGACCCCACAGCCCAGCCTCAGGGTACACACTTTACACATACTCACGTTAACAATACCAGGTAGTTTACGGACTATGAATATTTTTACATGTACAAAATACATCCTGCTGAATAAGGGTAACATGCTTGTTAAATGTCATCAGGCAGCTCTGTATGACGCAATATCCAGAGACACACCAAGAATCGAAACAAAGCTTTCTTCTCAAGCCTTATAATGAAAACTAAGATCAAATTACAGATATGATAATTTCAAGACAATTAGACAAATATCAGTTTAAACACCCTAAAATCCACAAATTAAACTGCATGTCTATTTAAATGAAAATTATTTTCCTAAATCTGTGTGCCCTAAGAATTACCTCAGAGCACCTAGTGCAGTGTAAATGTATATGTGTGCTTATAGAAAGCAGTCAGTAAGCCCAGCTGGTGGACTGAAGAGGTACCAGTTCTTCCCAAACTCTATACGTAAACACAGTTAAAGCGCATCACTAAGCTTTTAATACAGAACCTTGCCAATATTTACTTTCCCATGTCCTATGTCTTTCCAAGCAGAAAACCCCTACTAACAAAAGGAGCAGGCTACATAAGAACAACACAAGAGAAAGGAAACCAGATGTAATCAAACATGAGAGGATAAATCAATGGCAGCAACAACTACTTAAGATGACCTGTCTGATACATGGGCACGGGAGACTGGTGAGATCTAAGCAGTTAATGTTTCCCAGCCCTCCTTCCTCTCTGTCTTTACAGGTCACCAAGACCGGGCTTCATTGCAGTTTTAACATGGATTCTCTGCACCTGAGCTACTTCTTTCAAACTGACCTAGTCTGGATGGCAGCACATGCTGTACCGATACTGCTTTGTTGACATCGGCACCAAATCTCTACATAGCACCTAACACGACTGCAAGGGCAGATGCGCCTGAGCAAGCGCAGGCACCAACGATGATTTTACTAAGTCTAGCACAGTAACGCTGAGTTCAGAATTGTTCCAGGCACTCTGTCCTCAGGTTTGTCATCCTCACCCGCTCTGTGCCGCGCCTTCTGATTCTGTTGTGATTCCAACGCAGAGAAAGCATCGCAACGGCATTACGGAACAATGTCTTAAACACGGGGCCAGTGAATTTCAGGAGGTCTCTCTGACTCTCTCTGTTGTGACTTGGACTTCTCAACTAACTTTTTACCTCATCCCAAAGGCAAGTTTTAGGAGTGCTCGTGTTAGGAACTGGCTGGCGAGTGCTCAAGTTGGAGCTGTGCTTTCTGAGAAACCAGATGGGCGCCCACGGTCCGTGCAGTCTCAACAATTTGTGTTCAAAGCGTGGAAGTTAGTTCGGAGCCGAAGACAGACCCCCAGGCTCACGTTCTCAGAAAAGAAAGCCTTGGTGTTTCCTGGTGTATTTTTCATACACGCTCCCAGTGCTTACCACGCTGCCAGTACAGGGCTGAAAAGCGGCACGGGGGCACGCAGCTGCTGACAGCGGCTCTGCCATGTCACCCGGCAGCCTGAGCCGCCTGTCCCAGGGCACTGCCAGCCACCACACACCCGCACACCTCCGTATGGAACGGGCACTGAGGAACCAACGGGGCCCCTTCCCAACGCCGACAACGTGAAATCCCTGGACGAGTCCAACGTGAAGAGAGAACATGGAGCTGCTGCTGTGCCAGAAGCGGATTTTATTAAATAAAAGAAGGAACAGAAGAAAACCACGTCCATCGCTGTGCTGTCACTGCTCTCGGGCTCGCGTTTCAGTTTTAGCTGAGCTCTCCTTCCAGCGGCCTTCAGACACCAGGTACCCGGGAAGAGCCGCGCTTCCCTAATGAAAGGCTTCACCCAAAACACCCCAGCGGACCCCGGCGGCGGAGGGCCGGCCGGATGGCAGGCTGAGCTTCCCCCCTTTCGGGACGGCCGCCCCCGGCGACCAGCCCTGCCCCGCTCTCCTTTCACGGGCCCCCCACCGGCAGCCGGGCCAGGACGGGGGGGCTCGGCGGGGCGTGGCGGGCCGCGGGCACTCCCCCTCCCCGCCGGCAGTGCGACGTGTCACAACAGCGGAGCGCAGCCGCTGCTTCCCCCCTCCCGGCCTCCCCCCTCCACCAGCCGAGCCCAGCCCCGGCCCGGCACCCTTACCTTGTTGGTGGGGACGGAGCGGAGCCGCTTGAAGATGGCGGCAATATCCTGCTTGCTGGGCTCGCATATAGCGCCG
>VZTU01026864.1:90888-113382 GCA_013400835.1 Zapornia atra
CCGGCTCACCGTCACCGGGAAGGGGCGGGGAGGCGAGCGCCGGAGTCGGTGGCGTGTGGCGGGAGCGGGGTGCGAGGCGGTAGGCTGGGGGACTTTGCCCGTGAGGGGGCTTGGGCGGCGGAGGGGAGACGATGGGACGCGCTGCGCCCGGCTCGCTTCTTCGGCGGCGGGGGCAGAAACAAGGCGAAAGAACCCCAGCACCTGGCACCTTCTCCTGGGGCCGGGTGGAGAAAAGGAAGCGGCCCCTTCTCCGCAGGCCAGGTGCCCTTCCCCGCAGGCACAGTGCCGCGCCTCTGAAGGGACAGGCAGTCTGCTCCCGTTTTACCGAAAGCCCTGGTTCCCGCTCTCCACGCGCTGAAGTGCACAGCTGGGGCCACAGGAGTCACGAGAAAGAGATGGCAGGTTTTAACTGCCTCTGAAAGCAACATGCTGCCATCGTAAACCTGAACTCATAAAGCCTCTGAGACCAGGAAAGGGAGCGATGGAAATATAATGGGGAGTTGTGTGACTTGCTGGCATCTCTGCTTCAAAAATCTGGAGTACCTGAACCACACTGCCTGTGCTCAACTGCGTTGCACGCAGAGAGCTTCTGCCACAGGAGGGCTGTTACTTGGGAGATTAAGCTCAGCAAAGGCAGAGAGCCCAGACTAAGGAACCTTTTGCTGGATTGCTAGGGCCAGGATGCTGCTGCAGTCCTGGGGGAGCCCCTCTAGGTGCCCCATGGCCAGCACTGAGCTAAAGGTACCAAGTTGTCCTTGCACAACAGTGCAAAGTTCTACAGATGTTGGCACAGCAGTAAAACAATCCGTAACACGACCTTCAGAGCATGGCATCTTAGGACTCTTCTCCATTGGAGACAATTCAAGGCTCATGAGCCTGTATCCCCTTCTCCCTTACTCTTCTGACAGAGATAACTATGAATTCTTATCAGTCTATGTGGAACAAGCAGATTTAAGACCAATTTCTATAATTCTGTAATTGTCTTCCATAAAAGTCTAGTTTTAGGTACCCCTGGAGATTCTCTGCTCCAACCTTCTGTTAAAAACAGGGCCATAGACTAAGTTATCCAAGGTCCAAAGCATTCAAGGCTTTGCATGAAAATCTAGCTTCATCCCCTTGGACTCAAGCTGGCATCACCTTCATGCCTCAGGTACAAGAGGTTCACCACCTCCCATAGAAGTTAACCACCCCCCATTCTTACCGGTCAGTGGCGAAGTCATTCGGGATGATGAGACCCATTACTTCCTTGGTTTGGGCCACACTGGATGAGGCAGTGACACAGTGAACAGAGTTTTGAGTGCTGCTTCAGGGATTTCTGCTGGAACATGTGCTGTTTGCTGCGCCCTCAGCAGTGCAACATGCCCGTCACGCCCCTGTCATGCCTCTCAGATCACCAGGAGTCAGTCACTAGCTATCCTGACAGGCAGCTGGATGCAGGAGCATTTTATTTTTAGAGTGTGGACATTTGCTGGCAGCTGACTAGCAACCTTGTTACTCCAGATTACCTTTGTTCAGTCTGGCACTATCACAAATAAGGGGGCCTGGTAAAGTACAGGATAGCTGTCCAAAAATCCATCTGTATGCATATAGCTAAGTGACATGGGGATGCGACTTAAAACATCTGAACCTGCAGAGGCATAAGTTATTGCTTATTTCATACCGACAAATAAAATCACCTCCCCCTCCAGAAGCACCTGGATCAAGGATGCCTAGGAAGAGACCTCCCTTTACAAGGTAAGTTTACATGTCAGGAGAACATTGTCCGTGTGGTTGTTGGTGCTCCCTACAGGGCACTTCCCTCCAGAGTCAGTTGCTAAATCCCATTTGACTGCACAGGGATTATGGGGAGAAAGAGTTGCCAAATTTCCACAAAGGAGAAAGAGTCCATTCTGTCACCTCTGTGAGGACTATTGGGGGGGGCGGGGGGAAGCAGGAACACAACTTTTCCAGTTGAGTGGCACAATAAACATCAAGATAACAAGGTCATCCTGAAGATTGATCTGTCTGGTGAGATCCTAGAAAAGGAAGATCTTTATCATCCTATACTTTCCCCAGCTGTGTTCCCCAGGCAAAGGCACACAGAGCCAGATAGCTCCTGCCCACTGCAGCAGCATAGGAGACCCAAAGTGCATCTTTGGGAAGCACAGGTCAGTAACACCACAGGGGTGCTGGCTCTTCTGCCTTGTGCTGGCCTCCTAGCTTGGGATGCTCTGGACCCCCCCTTGAGGTGGGATGTCAAAACAACCTGTTAGCTGTTTAGAGGTACCTTGCACACACAGTTCACTAGCCTCCATCCAGGAAGCAGCCCTTGGTAGTGTTCAGAAACACGGTGCGTGGTCCCTACCCAGTCTCACACAACACCTCTGTCCTAAGGCTGTACTTTGCAATTCAACTATGTGGACGTGCACACCAGAGAGATTCCAGCTGCAGACTGCAAGCTCAGCTGATTGCTAGGAGATGTGTTCTAGACAAGATGGAAGAAAAGCATTTAGCACATGCTTATGAGCCTGAGGGAGGTAAGCAGGTCCTGGAGGTAATCTTAGAGCAGCCTCTAGGCTGTGGGAGAATGTAATACAGCAAACAGAGGTAAGAGTGGAAGGAAGGAATGGACTGGTCTATCTGTCATGGAAAAGGCAGCTCTCATACTTCACTGGCTGCTCTGCACATTGCATAAATAAATACTGCCCACCCCCTCCAAAACTTACCTTCTAGAATGCCTGTAGCTTGACTAGGCACTCAACCATCCACTACTTCAGCAAGCAGCTGTTGTGTGCAACACTGGTCCTTGCCTAAACACAGCAGCAGATGAGCACTGCAAGTAAGCCTGACTCCCCTGGTCAGACATTCCTTATGTCCTCAATCCTCAGCAGGTTTTCACCTTGACAAAAAACTGCCCAAGGAGCACAGATTCCTCCGTGGCCCCACTATCCACAGCATGCCTGCTGCCATTTGCTCTGTCCATGAGAAGGAATGTTGGTTCGTTAAAGATATTTTGGAAATTGCCTCTGCCGCATCCAATTCTGCCCCTAATGGTGAACTTGCCCAGCCCCAGAGGAGAAGCAAACAGGAGTCTAAACAATGGAAACCATCAGAATAAGCCCCCAAAGGTGATGAGTGTTTCCAGAGAATAGGTGGGCCTCCTGTTCAGCAAGTTTGCGCCTGGAGCGGATCGCAGAAAGAGGGGAGGCCCAGAGGGAGAGCAGCAGCACCGCTGGGGAAGTGGACCACGACTGCTGCTTCACCAGCTACGCCTCACTGTAATAACATCATGTCCTGATACTGGTTTCCAAGAGCGTTCAGAATACACGTCTTTCTATTCTCAGTGCACACATAATGGTTCAAGCTGGCTTCCATGCCAGTTGGTCTTTCAAAGGTGTAACATGGAGGAGGACCATCAGAAACAAATGCCTGCCAAGTGCAGCATTCCCTAGGAGGGCTGTATTACAAGGCAGCAGGTGCCACTGCAGAGCAGGTCATTGCTGGCATGCTAGGGTGCGGCACTGGGCATTGCTATTTAACAAATCAAAATCCAAAGGCTCCTATTAACACCCCAAAATACAATTCCAGTTTCATATGAAGAAGGTTTCAGGATGAGGAAAATCAAACAATGGAACAGTTTTCCCAGAGCAACTGAAATCTCTGTCCTTGGAGGTTTTTCAGGACCCAACCAGCGCTGACTCCACTTTCAGCAGGAGGTTGGACTCAAGATGCCTTGAGCCCTCTCCCCCTTGAATAATTGCTTACTAATGCCCCCTTCTCTGCCCACCCAGGCTAGGCCTGAAGCAAGATGGGTCCTCCCTATACTATTTTATTGACTCCCAGTTTTGGGTGCCAGAGCTGCTCTGTGTAAGGTGATATGGCATGGGCAAAGCAACCTATCTCAGTGCTTTTCACCTATCCAAATGCCACATCAAAAGTATCAGGCTCCTAGGTCTTGCCAGATAGTCCCAACAGGACGTATGAATACAAAGATAGGTAAACTATGATCTCTCCAGAACTGTCTGTTCCTTTAGGTCTTTGATTTGATAACCAGAGATAGGCACTTGCATCTGCATGGAGTCGTGTGGAATTTCAGGTTAAGTGGCCACCCACTGTCTCATAGCTCTAAAATATTTGCTGCCATTCCCAACCTTCAAAGCTTCTATAGTTCTGTAAAACTCTAGTAGTGCTGTTCTGCAGTTAGTATGAAGCCTCCCATTCTTCGCTGTCTCCTCACATTGCTGCTGAGAAATGACAGAATATATTAGTTCCAGGTCATGCTAGCTAGATCTTCATTAGCCTCCCAGTGCTGAACGTTTCCTTAGAGCCAGAGGATACATATGAATTGTACTTGATGTCCTTTGGAAAATTTGGTCACCCTAAGCAAAATTTGTCACCATTCACAAGTATATTATGCTTCATGAAAGTATGTTACCTCATCACAGTTGTAGCTCATTTTGGCCCAGGCTCCCTCTGCAAATGACATCCTCAAAAGACAGTCCCAGACATGTATCATTCCAAATAATCCATACAGAAAATCTCTCCTCTAGAAGAGAAATATCAAGCATCCAAATGCCTGCTCCCACAATACTGAAATGAAGTAACTACATTAAAACCTTGTTGAAACCAGTCAAACACATCAACAATATGTTTTTACTTAGTACTAATGCATTGTTTGTTTGTACTGATAACACCAAGAAACACAATCACTTCATACAGCTGAGGTTGTGCTTGGAGCTTTACGCTCCTGAACATGATCTACATCTCAACACGGCCCAGTGCAATGCCAAAGAGTTACAATACTCTTTACAGATAACCCCTCTGCACACTCAATACTCAATTGTGCTTAGGTAAGCCTCTTTGTATCAGCAATACAAGGGACACACAAAGTTAGTGAGAATCATGTGGGTTTTGCAATGGAATGCTACATTTGCCACATGAAAGCATTTCACCTGTGCCGGGGCAATCAAATGTCAGTGTTTTCTGCATAGGGGTTCTAGAAATATCTGTCATAGTACTTCACGGTTGTTTACCTCACAGGGTTAGAAATTTTATGGGTCATGCAGAAAGGTGATCTAGCTGGGTAACAGGTGATTTGGTGTTGTAGTTTTGCATGGCTGGGTTCTGGTGGAGGAGGGGGGCTGCAGGGGTGGCTTCTGCAAGCAGCAGCCAGAAGCTCTCTGCAGGCCTGACAGAGCAAACACCAGCCGGCTCAAGGACGGAGTAATTTCTGAGCAAGGCCGAGCCCATCAGCAATGGGCACAGCGCCTCTGGGAATCACATTTAGGAGAAAAAAAAAGCCCAGCAAGCAGCCACTTTTTCCCACCAGAGAAGGGAGTGAGAAGATGTGAGAAACTGTGCAGACACCAAGGTCAGTGAAGGGCAGGGAGGAGGCGCCCCAGGTGCCAGAGAGAAAGATGCCCCTGCAGCCAGTGGAGAGGCCCCATGCTGGAGCAGGTGGAGACATACAGAAGACACTGTGACCTGCATTGGAGCAAGCCCCTGCCAGCACTTGCAACCCATGGAGAGAGACAGACACAGAGATGAGTGAGAGAGGGAGAGATCCACCCTGGAGCAGGTTTGCTGGAGAGGGAAGAGGCTTGAGACTCCATGGAGGACCAGGCTGGGCCTGAGAGACATAATGTGATTTTATGACTGCACCCTGTAGAAGTGACCCACGCTGGGGCAGCTGGTGAAGAGCTGAAGCCCCGTGGGAAAGGACTCACATTGGGGAAGTTTGTGGAGGACTGTCTCCTGTGGGTGGGACTCTATGGTGCAGCAGGGGAAGTGTGTGAGGAATGCTCTCCCCCAGCTAAGAAGGAAGAGAACTCATGAGGAGCTAACCAAAACACCCATTCCCTGCCCCTCCCCATGTCACAATGGGGTGGGAAGGAGGGAGCAAAATCATGACTGAAGTGAAGTCTGCTAAGAAGGGGGGATAGGTGGAAGGTGCTTTAAGATCTGGTCACACTTCTCATTACCCAACTCTAGTGTCACTGGGTGTGCAGTGCAGGGTAATAAATTAGAGTTTTCTTTCCTTTATTCTGTGTCAAGTCCGTTTTGCCTGTGATGCTGATTGCAGAATGATCTCTCCCTGTCCTTATCTCAACTCCTGAGACTCTCAATATGTATAATGTCCCCTATCCAGTTGAAAGCGGGAATGATAGAATGGCTTTGGTGGGCTCTGACCTCCAGCCAGGGTCAAACCATCACACTTGGATTTTCAAGAAGTTCATGCTAATGTCTGTCATAAAACCCAAAGTAAATTGCCACAAAATAAACAAAATGGACTACAGTAATAAAAAGTGGCAGGTTACCAATGTTGCCCCCATAGGAATTCACACTGTGACCTGCAGATTTGAGTATTCGTCTACAAAAAGGGCGAGTAGAAAGGTGGCAGTTTACTGATATTAAATTACTTCTAATCACAGAAGTGGAACACAGCTGCAAAAGGATCTTGTACAGTAGAGATTGCCCAGATAAAGCAACAAGGGAATTTCAAAGTCAAATGCAAAATAAAAACACAGTGTGAACTTCTCTAATAGGGTCAGAACTAGCTACTGCTAAGAAAAAAAACATTACTGCTACAAAACTTTTCTGGAAGTGATCACAGGTTCTCTTCTCTGAATTACTTGCAGATCTATATGAACAATATGGTTCTCAGTTGTTGCCAAAGCAGTGAACTGAATTATCAAAGTTATGAGGAAATAACTATGTTTTTCTCACACCACAGGACCAAAGACACAGATCATTGAAAGCCAAAAACTAATCTTGCTGACATATCACACTACACATTGCCCTGTGCCTACACTCTTTCCCAAGGCACTCACTACATATTCACTTGAACAGACCTCACCTGACCTACTATAGTCAGAGAAAGGGTTACACCTTCTAAATGCAGACAGGTGCTCAATAAAACCTTCTGAGGCATGTCGGTACTTCCCTAACTGTAGGGATCAAGGACAGTAAGTATTTTGGAAATTTTCTGCTAAAGGGTTAATGTAGTCTCACATGGGAATCTGAATTTCTAGCAGGAGAAAATAAGTAAAGCAGGCTGATAATGACACACACAGGAAGTTCCACCTCCATATGAGAAAAAACTTTACTGTGAGGGTGACAGAGCCCTGAGACAGAAACTCAGAGAAGCTGTGGCATCTCCTTCTCTGGAGAGATTCAAGACCCAGCTCGATGCAATCCCGTGCAATGTGCTCTAGGTGATCCTGCTCTATCAGGGGGTTGGACTAGATAATCTCCAGAGGTCCCTTCCAACCACTATGAATCTGTGAATACTGAACATGAGCCCATAAATGGCAAGGTGTCAAACTTGCCTACTGCAGTAATCGCCAACAACCCTTCTTAGGTTCTGAAATCGTTTGAACTAAAACATAAACGGTAAAGCGAGGAAGCAAAATATTCCAATAAAGGTGGGGTTATCTTGTAGTCTCTTTATTTCAGGAAAGAATCTGCAGCTCTTTAAGCTGACCACTAGGGTATGTTTTCCACTACAATTAGCAAACTCCCTCTTGTGAGGTGAACGGACAACTTTCTGCCAGAAACGTTGGAGAAAGATTAAGGCTGTTTATATAACCTTAGAGTTATTTTTTAAACCAGCTGCAGCTCCAGGAGAACAGGAGGTATTGCTACTGGACATCCGACCTCCAGCATACCACCATTCTATTTTCTCCCTTTTCTCTTCTTTTACAGTAATATATAGCTAACACATGCTATTTTAAAAATTGCCCAAATTGTATTAGATTTGTCCAAATCCATCTCATTTATTGCCTACTTTATTTCCCACTAGAAGCCTCAGTATTTCTGTTTATCTCCAAATATGAAGTCTACCTTTTGCTTTGCAATTGTAATGAATAATTGGAGGAATGACAACATAAGAGAATTAGTTCAGACATGGTCAGAGCAGTTTTAGGATACCAAACAAACTTCACAGACAACTCAACAAGATTATGGCAACGGATTGGTTTATTACCCCAAGGCTGCAGCTCTGCTGTTGGCATCTTGTATGAGTATAGCACGTACCTTATACATCTTTTCATACTATAGCGTACAAGTTAAGAGGCAATTCAGGGAAGTTGAGTTCAAAGTTCTGCTGTCAAGCTCTCAGACTCAGAAGCAAAAAGTTAAGAGGAACTTGAGTACTACTTTGGACTGTGCATCAGGAACTGCATCTTCTGCACGTTCACCAATACAACAGCCTGTTATTTTCCTGAAAAAGACTCTCTGGTTATTCTATTTCAGCTAGACAAATTCCTCAGTGCTATCAGTTACTAGAAATAAATACCAGTATTGCACTACAAAAGGCAAAGCACCTGATTTGTTAAGTCATCACCACAAATACCCAGATTAAAAAGTGAACAGTTTTTCTGAAACAAGGCACTGTATGTTTTTAAAGCATTCAGCAAATACTATGCAAGTGGCAAGTATTTTCATGCTGTTTCAGTTTCAAACATGCTGAAGGTTACAGCAATGTGCAGGCAGCTCCATCAGTACAAATATACAGTAGTAAGTTTTGAAATATACTATTTCCCTTCAGAATTTTAAAGAAAACAGAAGGGACAGGATGGGGAGAAATTACCTTCTGAGCATCATATTCTCCTTTTATACTTTGTAAATTTGATCCTGTGAAAGTGAAGTATAGCTGCTTAAACCCAGGATAAACTTAAAAGGAGAATTTATCTACTGTTGCTCAACAGGCTTCATGACTTCCTCACTTTTACTGAGCTGGAGGCAAGACACAGCTGCCCCTAGTACCTTTACAGCCATGCTGGCAACTAAGTGGACTGGGTAGAAGATTGTCTGGACTGTCAGGCTCAAATGGTTGTGCTTGAGCATACAAAACCCAGCTGACATCCTTAGGGATCAATATCAGGCCTAATATGACTTAATGCCTTTTACACCTGGATGGCAGGATTGAACACACTCTCAACAAGCCTGCAGATTATACCAAATTAAGAGAGATTATAGAGGGCAGTTGCTCATAGGGAACTCCATTCTTGAGAAACAGGCTGATGGGAACCTCATGAACACCAAAGGCAAATGCAGTGGCTCATACCTGTGCAGAATTACACCACCTCAGCAGCACAGGCTAGATGCTGACAGGATAAAAAGCAGCTCTGCAGAAAAAGACCTGGGGATCTGAGTGAACACTATGAATCAGCAGCATGTCCTTGCAGCAAAGGCAGCACAGAACACACCAGATGATTAGCAAGAGCGTGGCCAGCAGCCTAAAGCTACCTAATAGAAGTGTAGAGAAGACTGTGCCAGACTCTTAAAGGCACAGAACTGCAAGAAGAAACATGATAAATTCTCATACATGTAAGGAAAAAAAATTCTCACTGTGAAAGCAATGAGCCATTAAAGCAGGTTGCTCAGAGAGATGGCAGACTTCATCCTTGGGAGATGTTCCAGACTCAGTTGAACAGCCCCTCAACAACACGCTCTAACAGGACCTGCTTTGAGGTCCTCTGGGTGGGCTACTTAACCCAGCCAGAAGTCTCTTGTATTCTCATTCTAAATTTGGTTATTATGAATATATTCAAACTCTATATACTAGATAATTTTGCTTTAAAGTAATTCTCAACTGTACAAGGTAAACAGCTGTCTATTCAAACTGAGGATGAAACCACTAAGTTTCATTTGACCAAATCCAAGTCTGTTTACCAAAGTTCTCACTGAAATGAAGTATGTAAGAGTTTCAAGCACTTAAAACAGCCTATTGTTTATACTTGCTTGTTGTCAAACAACTTATTTTTAAAATAATATAGAATATTAAAGGTTTGATAATTTTGCCATTGGTTTCTGCTACTCAAGATGATAGAAGACTTTGTCCTGCTTTGGACACTCTTCCCACTTGCACCCAGTACAAGAACCTGGTAATGCTGAGCAAGCGCAGTGGAGGGAACACCAGGGGAGAGGAGCACTTGCTCTGGGAGGAGCGGCTGAGGGACAGAGCCAGACTACACCCAGGCACAGCAGAACTACACGCAACGGTCATAAATGGCAATAAGGCAGGTTCTAACCCTAAATAAAATGGGGAGAAAATTACAATTTTGCAGCATTGCAACAGTTTTGAACAGAGAGGTTATGAAATCAGTCTTTGGCAGTTTTCCAGACTAGCTGCAAGGCCTGAAGGACCTGGTATGAACGCAGAGTTGACTGCGCTTCACATAGGACGCGGGAATGTACAGTGGTCCCTTCCACCCATTCTAATGGGCCTTCCCCAAACGGGACATGCAGCATAAAACACACCCTGGCACTTGATTTAGGTTGAAAGCTGCAGTACTGGTGGGGGAGACAGGAGAAAACTTTCAGCTAGCCATCACAAGCACTACTACGTTAACCACTGCCAGTCACCAAGAAAGCTCTCACAACATCTGAAAAGATTCAGCTGCTATATAAAAAATACCCAAACCACCACAGTACAGTTTGCATACCAATAAAAGACATGGTCTCATATTCTTCCAACATTTTGCTGGAATGCCTTGCCAAGAGGCCCTGTGCACCTCCCCTTTTTTGTTACCAGCAGAGTGTCACTAATGTCCTACTCCTCTTTATGGCTCCTTTAGACAATGCAGATTTTGTCACCTTGAATTGCAATGAGAGGTGCAGATGATTTGCTTCTTAAGACTATTCCCACATACGCTGAAATAGTAAGAGGTGCATTCTGTGAATTTAAGAGATTAACAGATTTTATTGTTTTCTAAAATATTTTTACAATACAGAGACCCAAGCCAGTAACTCCTGACAATTTCTGTAACCGTCTTGTGGATGAACAATTAAGTTGATAGATTTTCCTTGACAGACACATACATAAATCCACTTTCTCAGCTTGCACACTTGGATTCATTGAAAATGACTAAATATATCTAAAAGCTCGAAAAGCAAACAAAGTCCAAGACTACCAACAGTGTTTTATAATTACCTCAAAATAGATTTGTTAGCTTCATTACAGTGTAGCTTCTTAACATAGCATATCTACTTACCTGATACTTAAGGGTTTTTTCTTTAAAAAACACAAATCTGCTGTAATTTTACAACCCAGTTTTCAATGTCACAAATGCATACTGTTTTGACACGATTACAGATGACCGAGTTGTAACTGCAAACAAATGTAGATTTTACAGTGTTCTGCTACAATAATCCATATAAGGACTAAAGCTAGTTTAGTTCTGACCCACAAATACTGATTTTTGAATATGTTAGTGTATTTACTGTACCTCCAAAAACCTAGTCACAATACTTTGTCTATGGTACAGTAATGGATATGGCAGGAAAGCAGATTTAAATATACCTATAATTTAAACTCTTAGAAACAGTCTAAATCTTATTGACATCAAAAGGCTTTGACAGCTAATAGCCATGCTCTTTATATTTTGGAATATCAAATTATATGTACATATACACAACATAGATAGGCTCTTAATAAAAAGCATTTAGTCTATTTTACAGTCTTCTCTGTTCAAAAAATTAAGTCTTCACAGATTCAACGTTTCAAATCACCTAAAAATCATGAGCAGTTTAAAGGACATTTCCCCTCCCCCCCGCCAACGTGTGCTGGAGATGGCTACTTTTCTGGGGCTTATGTGTAATTTATCTCTCTGCTGAGTGCTATTTAAGATCCACATGGAAAACTCTTCATTTAAGTATCAAACCACATAAACAGAATTCATAATAGAATCCCAACCCACGACACTGGCAAATATCCCTGCTACAAATAACCTTCTGCAACAGATACTTGTTTATCGGAGTATTTGTTCTACAACTTCAAGCCATGCTGACAACACAGAAAGATTACTACAACATGGAAAGGCTTTTCATTCAGTCAACTGGAGACTAAATCTATGTCATAATTTAAGGATTAATTGATAAATCCAAGCATATAAAAAGGTGCTTAACTACATAGCACTTAAATAAAAAAATACTGCATCTTTCAGACATCGCTAAGAACAAATAGAAAATTAACTATAATCATCTTTAAAATTCAAGTTGCAAGTTACTGAAGGTCACTTAAAATAACTGATTAAACAAAAGTGAGCGTAAGCCACATACCTGGGGTAGGATGAGGCACAAGCATAAAAAAATGCAAAAATGTTTAGGAGTCACAATACCATACCTTGTGGGAAGAAAAAGCTCAAAGGGTATTTTTCCTATCATACTATTTTTTCAACCTAACCCCTTTCCTTTGCATAAGTTGTGAAAACAATGTCAAATTTAGTTCAGCCTTTTATCTTTAAATCACCATGATTCAGTATCAAGCTCTCACCCTTGCATTAAAAATATATACACTCTATACATCATTCACCTTCCTCTCACTTTAAATATATACTGTACAAGCCTACAGAGCTTTTGCAGCACTTCTTTATTAACTTTGTCCTCTGTCACTGGATTGGTTCTACATAGTTTGCTGGATATAAACCAACTTGTCCATTGTCCAGACGGCCTTTGCACCAACCCTGCTCATCTTCATTCTCCATTTTAGTTAACTCATCACCTGCAAAAAGAAGGAACATTGTCATTTAACTTCCTGCTGTTACTTAAAAGGTGACAGCTTGTTAACAGTTATCTACATACCCCTGCCCACCCTGGACCCCTTCTATGCTGTTCATGCTCTTGGTACTAGCAATACCGCTTAGGGAGATTTATATATGGGATGAAAGGCACCCGATTTCAAGGAAACAGGAAGCAGAAAATTACTTTGGAACTAAAACATTGCATTGAAGGCATTTCTAAAAGGTCATAGCATTGTTTTAAAGCACAATAAAGAACGCTGTGATTAACAGTGTTATTTCACTGTAAGACCAAATACTCCCTTGTATCTGAAGGGTGAGAACAAAGATAGCTGTGGATAGTACAACTACCTCTAAACAAGCAAAATCATCCTAGGTTTTGAGCCAACAAAATGTCAGTGCAAGTGAAATAAACACTTCATTAGGCTTGCTATGAATATATACTCTTCTAAGAGTCTGTAGAACACAAAGAGGAAAATGCTACAAACATGAAGATATGGCAGGAAAATTCTCTTGAATTACGCTCGCAGCTTTTCAGTATCCCACTACTAAGATGTCATATAGAAAGATGTAAAAGAATCTTACACCTTTCACTGTCAGGTCTCTTGCTCTCCTTTCCTCATCTTTAAGAAATACAAAAATTGGGATTTAACTTGCACTTTTGTTGGTCTAGCTTTATACTGCTGGAAGCTGATGTTGTAGCTCCAGGAAAAAAATAACTAAGCATTTGCTTGGTAAGTTACACAACTGACACTGATTATCCATTCAGCCATATGTGAACTGTAACATAACCCCGTTGTATCATTTACATCTAACCTCCTACATCCTCAGGAAATACTCTGGCATTACAGAGGGATTCTGCATGTAAGCAAATGAACCTCCACCTCAGACTAAGTAACACTTCCTCACGTACAACCGATTTGTGGCAAGTTACCACCCCAGATAAAACTGATTTCTGTTTCCTCTTAGTTAGCAATAGGAAATACATGGTGAAGATACTGACCACTTAATATGGTCCCAAATGGCTATAGAGTCTTGGTATCTTTTAGGAGAATAAAAGGTAACCTAGGGAGTATCAATTCTTTGGTAGAAATGGACACGCTTCGTATTAAATCGTTACAGATGCATCTTCTACAGCTCTTCACCAAAAAATGTGAACACCTCATCTCCCCTCGTTTTTAAGTTTACCAGACAGCTAATGTTATGAGCAAATGTTTGGCACTATGGACTGTGCCCAGCTTGGAGACATTTTGCCCTTTTTTCCCCCCATCATTTCTAGCACTGCAGGATGAGAGGGTACAGTTTCAAGCTTTCCTGCCACTTCTATGAAGCGTATTTTACTAAAGACTGCAAACAATTACTATCAAAGCCACACTGCCTTAAGAGTAAGCCTGAATGCAGCTGCACTGGCATTAACAGCTAGGATTTGGAAACTCTGATCTTGGAGGTCTACGAAAATATCACCACATAAGTGTCATCTGCACTAACACTTACAGTGGAGACAGTCTCTAACAACTGTGTTAGAGATAGCATATACAGCAACATATTCTCACAACATTGCATGCTCTACAGTTGCTGTAGATTAAATTTATTCTCAGCCATGGCAGAGACACAGCACGGTGAGCCAGACATATGGTAGATGGTTGCATCCCATCCTGTTACATGATTATAAAACTTTCATAAGGTATGAATAAACAAAGTTATTCTTCCTCTTTGGAAGCCTCCCACATTTGTTTGCCAAGAAAAAGAAACAGATGTATAAAGCATTCCACTAATAAAAAGGAGCTTCATATATTAAAGTACATTTAACAGACCCTATGCAGAGCATATATACTACAGCATGTACCCAGAAGTGATCACAAAAGCTTTGTAGGCAAATTCTTTGAGCAGCCAAGGAAATCCCATCTGAGAGTATCTGCATACATTTAAACACATCCCTAAAATGCATTAATCCTCTGCTGACAGCTGCTTCGGAGTCTAGGCATAGCCTACACAGGAGTGAGAGCATTATAAGTTGACTCCTGCAGGACCTGACTATTTTTTTTTCCCCTTAGTCTTTTGTACGTTCAGTGTAACCCTGGTCACACCAATATTTCTGCCTAAAACCTAAGTTTGACTGCAGCCTAGCATGTAATCGGCCCCTTTCCTACAACTGATGCAGTCATATAATTTGGTGTTAGAAAGTACTTTAATGTTTTTCCTTCAAAGGTATTAAGCCATTTTTTAAAGTTAAGCCTACATACATCTCCTACAGTTGATATTTCCTGTACTTTACTTCTACAGACCTCACACTGAGAACCACTTGGTTCAAACAGTTTACTTCAAGTCACACAGCTGGTACTAAAGCACAGAATGTATTTAACCATTACATCTGTGCATATAAACATTGCATAGTTTTGCCACTGAAAGGCTCATGACTGTAAGCCCCTGGAATGCCACCCTGTTGCTCCACAGGCACAGTACATGTATTTCAAGAGGATTAGCACACTGACATCCCCTGCTATGAAAAAAGCAGCAGTTAAAAAGTCTACAGAATGAAGAATAACTTTAGTTTCTGTGCATTTCAGAAAAAGCTCCAGATGTTTTATTACTACTGTCCTTCTGTCAGGGCACAACTCAGAAAAGTTAATGGACAAGCCAGCTCATTCCTCCTCTCTGGAACCCTGCTATGCTTGTTTAGAAAGAGAGAGAGTCAGATATACAAGGATTTGCTACTACTACAGCAACTGAAATGCCCTGATGCAAACACACATAGCATGGGGAATAAACAAGGAGTTAGAGATGCACCATGCTTGCAGGGCTATGACCTTATTGCCATCATAGAGATGTGGTGGCATGGCTCCACTGGAGTGTTGGAATGGAAGTATACAGGCTCTTTAGGAAGGACAAGCAGGGGAGGTGAGGAGGAAGTGTCACTTTGTCAGTGATCAGCTGGAGTGCATGGAGCTCTGTCTGGGGATGGATGAGGAGCTGACCAAAAGCTTATTGGCCTGGATTAAAGGGAGCACAGGGACAAGGGCACACTAGCGGAGGTCTGCTACAGGACACCTGAGTAGATGAAGCCTTCTACAGACAGGGATAGCCTCACATTCACAAGCCCTGATCTTCATGAGGGACTCTGACCTCGCTGGTGTCTGTTGGATGGACAACACAGCAGGGCACAAGTAATCCAGGCAGTTGACTGCATCAATAACAACTTCCTTTCCCAAGTGATAGAGGGGCAACAAGGAGGAGTGCCATGCTGGACCTTTTTCTCACCAGCATGGAGGGGCTGGTGTGGAATGCAAAGCTCAAGGACTGCTTTGTCTGCAGTGGCAGTGAAATGGTGGAGCTTGAGATCCCTAGGGCAGTGAGGAGGGCGTATAGCAAACTCCCTACCCTGGGCTTCAGGAGAGGAGATTTGGCCTCTTCAGTGATCTGCTTGGTACAGTACCATGGGACAAAGCCTTGGAGGGAAGAGAGGCCCAGGAACACCGAGGGCAACCGGAAAAGCTTCTATATGTACATCAGCAATAAAAGGAAGATGAGGGAAAATGTGGGCCTCCTCTGGAAGGAAACAGAAGACCTGCTTACCCAGGACATGGAGGAGGCTGAGGTAGTCAATGAGTTTTTCACCTCAGCCTTTACCAAGAAGTGCTCTAGCCACACTGCCGGAGTCACAGAATACAAAACACAGACTGGGAGAATGAAGAACCACCCACTGTAGGAGGAGATGAGGTTTGAGACCACTTAAGGAACATGGAAGTACACAACTCACAGAATCACAGAACATTAGGAGTTCGAAGGGACCTTGAAAAATCATCTAATCCAACCCCCCTGCCAGAGCAGGATCACCTAGACTAAATCACACAGGAACTCCTCCAGGTGGATTTTGAATGTCTCCAGAGAAGGAGACTCCACAGCCTCTCTGGGCCTGTACCAGTGCTCTGTCACCCTCACAGTGAAAAAGTTTCTCCTTATATTCACATGGAACCTCCTGTGCTCCAGCTTGCACCCGTTGCCCCTTGCCCTATCTCTGGCCATCACTGAGAAGAGCCTGGCTCCATCCTCCTGACTCTCACCCTTTACATACTTATCATTATTAATAAGGTCACCTCTCAGTCTCCACTTCCCCAAGCTAAAGAGGGACAGGTCCCTCAGCCTGTGCTCCTAAGGAAGGGGTTCCACTCCATCATCTTGGTGTACCTGTGCTGGACTCTTTCAAGGAGTTCTATGTCCTTCTTGAACTGAGGGGCCCAGAACTGGGCACAATATTCCAGGTGCAGTCTCACCAGGGCAGAGTAGAGGGGAAGAAGGACCTCTCAACCTACTAACCACACCCCTTCTAATACACCCCATTGGCTGCCTTAGCCGCAAGGGCACATTTCTGGCTCATGGTCATCCTGCTGTCCACCAGGACCTCCAGGTCCCTCTCACCTATGCTGCTCTCCATGGGACCTGATGAGGTGTACCTGTGGGTCCTGAGGGAACTGGCAGGTGAAGTTCCAAAGGCACTCTCCATCCTATTTGAGAGATCCTGGCAGTGCAGTGAAGTTCCCACTGACTGCAAAAAGGGGAAACATAACCACCATTTTCAAAAACCAAAAAAGGAAGACCTGGGAAACTATAAGCCAGACAGTCTCACCTCTCTGCCTGGTAAGATCACAGAGCAGATCCTCCTGAATACTATACTCTGGCACATAGAAATTAAGAAGGTGACTGGTGACAGCCAACATGGCTTCACTAAGGGTAAATCATGCTGATCAAGTTTGGTGGCTTACAATGGGGTTACAGCACTGGCGGATAAAGGGAAGAAGTACAGACATCATCTACCTGGGCTTTTGCAAAGTATGTGACACTGTCCTGCACAACATCCTTGTCTCTACATTGGAGCACATGGATTTGATGGATGGACCGACCAGTCAGTGGATAAGGAATTGGCTGGATAGTCACACTCAGAAGAGCTGTGGGCAATGACTCAACACCCAAATGGAGATCAGTCACAAGTGGTGTTTCTCAGGGGTTGGTACTGGGACTGGCACTGTTCAACATCTTTGTCAGCAACTTGGACAGTGGGATTGAGCACACCCTCAGCAAATCTGATGACAACACCAAGCTGTGTGGTACAGTCAACATGCTGCAGGGAAGGGATGCCATCAAGAAGGACACTGACAGGCTGGAGAGCCTTCCTATGAAGGCAGGCCAAGAGAGTTGGGCTTGTTAAGAAGCCTGGAGAAGGCTCCAGGGAGACTTTATTGTAGCCTTCTGGTACATAAAGGGGGCCTACAAGAAAGCTGGAGAGAGACTGTTTACAAGGGCATGAAGTGACAGAACATGGGGTAATGTCCTTCAGTTTAAAGGAGGGCAAATTTCAACTGGATATTATGAACAAATTCTTCCCTGTGAGGGTGCTGAGGCCCTGGCACAGGTTGCCCAGAGAAGCTGTGGCTGCCCCCTCCCTGGCAGTGCTCAAGGCCAAGCTGGATGGGGCTTTGGGCAGCCTGGGCTAGTGGAGGCTGTCCCTGCCCATGGCAGGGGGTGGGAACTAGATAGGCTTTTAGATCACTTCCAATCCAAACCAGTCTGTGAGTCTATGAAAAAAAGGAGAGGTGCGAGTGAAAGGCAGGAGAACCACCACCTAAGTCTTGGGCCATTTTAAAAAACACTATAGAAATACACTGTTCTTAGCACCACCATTCTCCATAAGCAGAATGGAAGTCTGGCAGCTCTCTGGTTAGCCGCTCCATTGACTTGTTTACTATATTAACTTACAAATTGTAATACCCATCTAAGACCTCCTGTAGATGGTGTAGAAGTAGTACACATCTTACAAACCCCAGCTGAAACAGAAGTAGAGCCATAAGTCCTGAACTTTCCTTCAAGACTTGAATCCTGTTTTTTTATCTACAATTAGGTCAGCCATTACAGAAGAGAGTAAGTGACAACCAAACAGGAAAAGAGACAAGATCAAGAAGATTACCCATCTCATTCTAACAAACTGAAGTTCTGTGGCCTTTCACTAAACTACTGATGCCATCTTGTTCTGGAACTCCCAGCTGGTAAAACCTTTCGTGTACAATTCTGGTCGAGACAGTAGAACAATTGTCTGAAAGTGGAGCTTGAAAGGCAGGGGACAGGGTGTAGGTTTCCCTTTTCATCACTAGAGGGTGCTGCCTCCGGGCTGGCCGGGTTATGGAAAACTAAATCGCCTACCTCCGGGCTGAGTAAACTGCCCAGGCACTCGCTCAGCCCTACGGCTGGTAGATCCAGCACAGACAAACCGGAGACGGCAGCATCCATGGCGTGAAGCCATCGTGCCCATGTGCCAACTTTGTACATGTAGAAACATACTGTGGCACGGGTCTCTCCTGTCAATTCAACTGCCCCTATTCTGTTCTCCCAACTCCTACAGTGGTGAGGTAAAAAAGGAACAGAGTTTATGGCTCAAGGGAAATACAACATTCCCCTAAGAGTGGAAGCATTTCGTATCCTAGCATAATGCAGGATGGAAAAAGCAGGTAAAGGATACGGTGCTTAAGATGAAGGGGCATGGAAAGAGAAAGGGGAAAAATTAATCTGTCCACAGCTGAATTCTCAATCTACAAGAGTTAGCACAGTAGGAAGTTGGAGGCCAAAAGAGGGATGCGTCCAGTTTAAACAACAAAAAAAGCTAGCAGTTGATTAGATACTGTTTTAAGATTAGTTGCTGTAGTCTTATCCTTTAAAAGATGACAACTTGTGGGGTTGGCATTTCTAAACAGTTAAGAGCAGCAGCTGTTACTGTCACCAACTAAGAGAGGGAGGAGATCAGATTATCAGTTCTGCAGCTCATTTTGTTTAGGAATATCCCAAACAGATGCATCCCAATACATTCCAAACCGATGAGAAGTCAATGCTTCCAAACAGGGGATACCAAGAAGTGCTATCAGGGGGTGTGTGTGTGTGTGTGAGAGAGAGACAGAATCCTGTAAGTGAAGTTGTACATTCAGAGAAACAGGTGATTTCAGAAAATAAAAGCTGAAGAAAAAAAGACTCCTCTCCCCACTTTCCCCTTTTGATAAATATTTTAAGTGAATGCAGTAAACTTACCAGCTTTAAAGCTGAGTTCGTCTTGCTCTTGGCCCTCATAGTCATAGAGTGCACGTACTCTCACCTCCATTGCAGGAGAGGTGTCTTCATCAAATGGATTGGTGTCTCCATTTGCATCAGTAGAGGAGAAGGGATTGTTGGACTCTTCATCAGACCAATCTGTAGGGTAGCTTTGGTTTTTTTCATAGCTGCTAACACTGAAAACAAAGTTTAAAATTATTCTTTTCTGCTTTTAAAAATAGGCTACTAGAAATACCACTAAGATACCAGTTCCCCTAATAACACTTAAACTCTGCTCTAATGCCCAGTTCTGAAATTTTATTTCTGGTATCTTCTCACCTATCTTTAGCTGACAATGCCTCATTCAAAAGAAACAAACAAAAAGCATTCTTGCAAAACATCTACAAAGTTAGAAAAAAGCAAAAGAAAAAAAGATACCAAAGACAAGCTCCCCAAAAAATCCAGAAACTTCTCAATGAAGAAACATATATAATCCATGGGATTATTTCCTCTGAAGAGGTAAAAGGTATGCTGGTAGTAGATATGAGGAATTATCTGGTTTAGGATAAGACATTTAAGCTGTTTTGCAGAACCTTCCTCCGAAATCCCTGTGCATCACTACTATAGGTTTCAACACTTTTTGTATGTTGCAATCCACTAACAAAGGAGCTTTATTACACTGCAACAACTCGGTTGTTTAAAGAAAAGTTCACTGTGGAGCATGCACATGCCATTTAAGAGAGTGCTACGACACCTCTAGTGTGCGTACTGAAGTAACAGGCAGCTGTTTGAGAAGGTCCTAAACAAAAAAAAGAAAGCAATCATAAAAGCAGATTTATTCAGCGAGAACACACAGAGCAGTGAAGCTCCAGAAGCAGTTTCACTAGGAAAAGGCACCAGGTTCAACATCTTACAGGACTGGTAAAGGAAGGGAAAAAGCAGCAGCAGTTCTGTTAGCAACTGCCGATAACCCCCGGAGGTTCAAACCAGAGATGAAGGCAACAGATATGGCATCTGTTAGGAAAGACAAGTCAGGTTACAGTGTTGCTCACATAACCGCTTAGACATGCACTGACTGGCACAGTGTTACAGAAACCAAAAATAGAAAAACCTGGATAGAGAAAGTGCAAGTGTGAAAACAATTAAAAAAAACAACATTTCACCAACTTTTTGATCTTATTGTCCTCCTTTTCACTGACAGTACTCCCAGTATCTTCTTCATCTTCAAAGGGATTGTAACTTGATTGTACTGACTGCACTGTGTTACTCTGGACACTAAGACTGCTAATTTGGAAAAGAAAGAGCATTATGGTGACCCTATCTGCTTAAGAGCAGAACACTGTCATTGGTGTCCCACTAAGCAGTTTCTTAGCAGACCCCTTCAAGAAAAAAAAAACAACCACAAGCAAGCAACCAACCAAAAACCCAAACTTCTATCAAATGTAGTTTAAGACCCAAAAGCTTGGTGTCACAATCCTCCAGAATTATCATGTCCTTTGTGAACCTTATTTTTATTTTACTGCCTGCAATTAAAGGCAGTGCAATTTTTCTGACCAGTTTCATCCCTTTCTAAAGCAGCTGATGTTACTGGTTTTGTATTAACTGCATCCAGAATTCTGAAGCGACTAGACATTTTGCAAGCTAAAGTCTCAAGGCATAATTGTCATTTCTAGAGATGGGAAGACAGCAGCAGACTAGCTACCAGATTAGCCACAGAAAATTCAGTTTCTCATGAAGTTTGGTTTGATTCCCAATGGAAAGAGAACAATTCCTAAAATACTTTGTAAGCTTCAGAAACACATCACTAGAAATGCTCCAGATAAATTAACGTTTGGTTGGACAGTGACTTTTTGATCCTGTAGAGCTTTACTGTACTTGAAGAAAGTCTTTCCCAGGTAGCCTTTTTAGGCATAAAAAAAATAAAAATACCTGCTATGTTTGTTAGGCTGTGAAACTTGATCTCCTGTTTGATTAATACCAGTCAGAGTCACTCCATCAGAAGCCTTCTTCTTTTCTCTTCTACTGAGAGTGCGATTCAGATCTGCAGACCACTCCTACCAATGAATGCAAAATGTGATTGAGAAATTTAATTCAAGAATTATCACATCTAATATTCACAGTTACAGTATATACATCTATTCATACAACAGTGTAAGTAATTACAAGTTACTCTCCCTGTTTCAGTTACAGTTCTCATCTAGTTCCTACCCTAGCAGTGCAAACAGGTATCTGTGCTACTTACTAATTCCCAAGGTCACACGTACTTCCCCACTTTGCGTTCTGAATACCTTGACTTAAAACACCAGGCATCTGGCAGACAACTGGAGAAATCAAAGGACTTAGCTAGTGCAGCTCTTTAAACGTTGTACTGAGAGGGCTCACTGTTTCAAATAATGCCAAGACATCTGGCTTTAAAAGGTAAACTTTACATTTTATTAAAAAAGGTATTATAACCTAATTTAAAACAGGTCTTATTTCTCAAGAAGTGCTCCAAAAATGACCTAGGCAGAAGCTCATGTTTAAATTCATTGTATACCACTTCTCCTGTCCCCAAGACTTGAGTCTTTGAGGTTCTTCACTTTAAATTTAGTGAAATCTATTGTCCTTAAAAGCCATCCATAAGAGTTAAGGCTCAAATCAACACAGCTGTTGACAAGAGTCACGATGCCATTTGTAAAGTATCCTCTTCTCCTTGATGTTTTCAACTAATTCAGATGTTTGAGAAAGCCGATGGACAGGCACAAAGAGACAGACCTAAACACAACTTCTACTCAGAGTCAAACTAAACTGCATACAAATATAAAGCAGGAACTAACGGAGGACAAACTGGACACAAGCAAATATCCTACACTGAGACAATGTTCCATCTCAGAAGCCTTAGGGGTAAAACAAGAGAACCAGGTGGTAGTTTGCTATACAGAAGACA
>VZTU01026865.1:0-21410 GCA_013400835.1 Zapornia atra
GAAAGATAAATTTTAAAATATGCTAACCTAATGTGCTTATGAAGAGCAAGGTGTTGTGATTTAACTGACATAAAATTATAGAATGGTTTGAGGTTTAAGGGACATTAAAGATCACCTAGTTCCAACCCCCCTGCCATGGGCAGGGAAATTCTCCACTAGAACAGGTTGCCCAAAACCCCATCTAACCTGGCCTTCAACACTTCTATGGATGGAGCATTCAAATGTCCTTATATATAAACTGACAGAGAGACTTAACATAAATATGTGGTGGTGGTTTAAACCTGGCTGGAGGCCAGATGTCTACCAAAGTCAGTCTATCAGTCCTCTTTTTCAGCTGGATGGGGGAGAAAATATATATTGAGAGGCTTAGGAGTCAAGATAAGGACAGGGAGAGATCATTCAG
Source organism: Zapornia atra (assembly GCA_013400835.1). NCBI lineage: Eukaryota > Metazoa > Chordata > Aves > Gruiformes > Rallidae > Zapornia > Zapornia atra. Next base: position 404 of record VZTU01026865.1, read on the forward strand.
CAATTAGTGTCATGGGCAAAACAATCTGAACATGGAATAACAAAATCCATCTAATTTATTACACACACACACACACAAAATGAAAACATAGTAGTATAATGAGAAATAAAACCAAATCTTAAAACTACACCCCACACCCCTCACTTCTTCATGGACTCAACTTTATTAATGATTTCTCTCCCTTCCTCCCTCCCATGTGTTACAGGATGAGATGGGGATGAGGGTTTCAGTCAGTTCATCCTGAGTTATTTTCCTTCTTAGCTGGGGGGTAACAGGGGGATGCTGCTCCAGCCTGGTCCCCCCCAGAGTCACAACCTCCCACTCCCACCCCCCAAACCAACCTGCTTTGGCATGGGGCTCTCTCTCCACAAGCTGCAGGTCCTGCCAGGAGCTTGCTCCAATGCAGGTCTCCATATGTTTCCACCTGCTCCAGCATGGAGCCTCTCCACAGGCTGCAGGTGGAATCATCTTCCATGGGCTGCAGGGGAATTTTTTCTCTAGCACCTGATGCACCTCCTCCCCCTCTTTCTTCACTGACCTTGGTGTCTGCACAGTTTCTTACATCTTCTCACTCCTTTCTCTGGTGACACAAAGAGGCTGCTTGCATTTTCTCCTAAATGTCATTCACAGAGGCGCTGTGACCGTGACTGATGGGCTCAGCCTTGGTCAGCAGCCTTGAGCTTAGCCAGTACTTACTCTGTCGGGCCTGCGGAAAGCTTCTAGCTGCTTTTTGCAGAAGCCACTCCTGCAACACCCCCTTCACCACCAGAACCTGACCACACAAAACCACAACATATGTGTAAATGACAGTGTGGAGAAAAGGCTGCTTCTTTGTGATTCCCCCTGCCTGTCCACCCAACAGTTTATTGCAGCTATGCTTTGAAACACAGGTGTATACTTCATGGTGCAATAGGGAAAATCATGCACAAGCTTATAGTTAAATAAAAATGAAGAGATTTAATTCAGTTGTACAGATTTTTCTCTCACTTTTAAATTCATAATTTTAATTTTCTTAATAGAACACAATTGTTTGATTTTCATGTCCCGAACAAGATTGAAATTTAAGAAAATTTAAGTTATATGCCAGGGTTGGAAGCCGTAAAAAAACCTAGATTTTGACTTCACAGAGTTATTCCCTGTCCCTCAGGAGACTGTCTTAGAAATAGACTATATTATAGTATCAAATCCTAGATTATTTAGCATCTTAGAATTTGAAGAATGGATTATAAGCTTCCTTCTGAATAGAAATGTTGGGGGTTTTGTGCAAATAAAATAGAAATCTGACTTTCAAATTACGGTTATCTAAATTTGGATATGTGAAATTTGTATCCACTGATTAAAAGACCCAGGAAGTTAAACTGAAGTATATAAAAATTACTGATAAGTATCTTTTTGACAAAACAATAAATCTTATGTTAATTTAGTTCTGTATTTGAGAGTAATGAAAATTTCTTCTCAAGAGGAAAGCACAAGCAATCCAAATGTTAAAAAGTTACATCATCTTCAAAAAGTAACTTTCAATGCAAGTCTCTTTTTTTCTATCCATAGGATGAATAACCTTTGATATTCAGTTTCACTACTTAATTCAAGACATATGTATCTTCTGATTCTAAATGCTATCACACTAGGTCATATTTCACTGGTAGTTAAATAGCATTTTCAGTGTCTTCTTTTTCTTGATTTTTCTTTTTTTAAAAAATATTTCACAAGGAGAATAAACATGCACCAGCAATTCAACCAGATCAGTGATTGAGATTTGCAATATTATTTCTGAATTTTCCAGATGAGCTGACAGAAGAAACACTTAGATGCTGAGCATTTTTGTATCCCTATTTGAGAACTTAGTGATTTGCTTTTTTTTTTTTCCAAATCCATCCTCAGTAGTATTATGAAAATCTGATTCTAAGCACTGAACAATCTTCCCTTAAAAAAAAAAAAAAATAAGGAAATTCATACTTTGTTTCTGTGAAGGACTCTGTCACTCAACAGATGCCTGTGCCAATGGATGTTTGTACCAGCGGACATCTGTCTCAACATTGCTGAAATATTGCACCTCCTGCTATTACTGTTCTTTTGTGATAAAGGGAACTTGCTAATAAGATGCTTGTAAAGGGTTAGGGAAGACTTGCTACAGGATGGTTTGAAGTGCCACAGTGAGTATGCCAGGGGATGACCTTGCATAAACAATGTCTTGTTTGAACAGCTCATTTTTTGTAATTTAAAGCAAACCCTGGACTGATAAGGAAGAAACATCTATTGAAACATAGAATTGAGTCTACCACCATATTTTGAGTAAATTATGCACCTAAGGACTACGTGCTCTGTGACAATACATTTTTTTCTTTGATAAGTTCCAGTCCCCCATCCGTCTAACAAACTCCTTATGTTTGACAAATTCCTTCCTTGCTTATCTTGAAATTGGTCATAAATTTGGGCAAAACATTTCATTGTAGCTAGCTCAAGCTCCCCCATATCTTTGAAGAATCAGGAAAAAGTATACAAAACCTGCTGAAACCGAGCTTGTAGTTTGGATACAGGTCACAGGATAACTGAGTCTGTGCAAAACAGGTTACTTGCAGTGACAAAGATGAGCCATCCGTCTTCATCCCCACAACTCTCAACGACTACCACCAGACAGCAGTGCACAGGTGCAGTGGGGAGGAGATTATGGAAATCACCTCTTGGAACTCATTTTAATACAAAGCAGGGACAAGTTATGAATATGTATAGGTGTATGGGGTAACCTAATGAGTAAGTATCACTGAGCTGAACATAACCAAGAAGAACTGCCACATTAGTGTGCACGTCCGCAGTGGAACAATCTCCCCGGCACCCAGTGCTGACAACTAGCAGCTAATCAAATTCCTCACCTGACGTGAAGTCAATTTGGACTGATGGGACATCACAACTCCATGGTGGTAGGTATTGCACCTTTCCTTTTCCCATTTTTCTCTCTTTCTTGCACCTCTGTGAATTTTGATGTAACTATTAAACCTCCTTTTTCTTTATGGCATCTGACCTTGTTTGTGTCTTAATCTGAGTCTGGGAATAACAACGAATCTCCCCAGACCAGACTTTTCCAGGTAGGGACACTTTCCAGCTGCATAGACTCCTGTATCAATTAATCAAAAATAACACCAATGTAACAAATTAGTTTCCATTTGAATAATCAGAAAGATCTGAAAAAATCCAGAATACAGACTATAAAATGTAATGGGTTTTTTCCTGCCTGTCAAAAACCCCATTTTGCCTTTATTGTTTTAAAATGGCAAGTAAGTTTGGCAACAGCTACAATATTTTATTCCCATGATATTATTCTACCATTGCTAATGTTAATTACTAATTTCTAAAGTGTTATATTATGTGTTACCCTCTAAAATATGCAAATTCATGGAGCATATCCACTCTTTCTGTATTATTACCAGACTTGTATAACCTCTACTGATCTGTTTAATTTATTAATAATAATAGGAAACAGATCAGTTCTACTTCATGTCTCAGCTGCATGCTAGAACATTGGGAACATTCACACTGGGCATGTGCTGTAATCCATCTGCCACAAGCTTATGCTGTCAGAGCTAGATGAGAGAGATGTGACATTTCATTAGCTTCCAACATTTCCCAGACACTGTGGTACTGGGGGGGAGAGGGAGAGGGGAGAATAAAAAAAATTGCATAACCTGTGCAAGATATACTTACAACCCCAAACATGTAACATCAAGAATAAATCTATTTTGTAGGATTCTACTTCCAGATCTAAAGACTAAAGAAAAAAGTATTTTAAAAAATGTAGAAGCATAAATTTTATTTTTATTTTATTTTGAGTGAACAAATAAACAGGGTTTGGGGTTTTTTTTTCTGACTTTTCATAATTTCTAATTGCTTTAAGAGCTCCTATACTTGAAATGACAGAGTTGAAAATGGATGCCTCTCCTAATCAACCAAACTAACATTCATCGTGAGCATATAAGGAAAAAAACTCTTCACTATGAGGGTGGTGAACACTTGTACAAGTTGCTCCGAGAAATTGTAGATGGTCCCTCCCTGGAAGTGGTGAAGGCCAGATTGGATGGGACTTCAGGCAACCTGGTCTAGCAAAGGATTTCCCTGCCCATGGCAGGATGGGTGGAACTAGATAATCTTTAAGGTCCTTTCAAACCCAGACCATTCTGATTCTATGAAACAATCTTATTTCTTAAAGACTATACATGTAAAATATTAGAGCTATTATCAAATCAAATACACTGTATCCTTCTTGGCACACACACAACTGTGATTGTGGTGGTGTTTGTACAGTACCTGACATCTGACCTGTCTTGTATTTTTAGGCAACATTTTAATAAAATTAATATTTTAATGTAAGTATTTTAGTCCTTCTTTTTGAGATCATATTTTATCATGTTTCTTTTGGACTGCATTAGTCCAAAAGGAATTTTAATTTTAACAGTTTTGTTGGGGTGTGTGTGGCCATTAGCCTTTTTATCTTAGTACCTATCTATAAAATAACTTCTTGTTTTGAAAGGCTTCCATTAGCTACATTCATGGGTTTATTTTAAAAATCTGCACTTACGAATAATTATGATTCAACAGGGGCTTTAGACCTGTACCAAGTAATTGAAATAATGCATCCCTTTTACCTCTTGTTCTTCCCCCTCTCTATAAATTCTGAAAAGCAGTATCATTATGTTATGGTTTTATTCTTGACATTTATATTGTTAGGTTTTTAAAAAAATGAACTTGTTCACCAACACAAATCCCTAACATCATGACCAATACCATCACTGCTTCTTTGCATTCCAAATGAGACTTCTTGCATCAGTCAGTAATATCTTTTTTTAATGCTTAGCTTGTGAAATGTTTTGGGAAAGTTCATGTTTTCGTTCCGTGTTTGTACTGCTCAGTGGAGACCTAGAATTTTACAAGCACCCCTAGGCAGTACAGTAATGTAAAAGGTAATTTGAGAACGGAAGCATATTTCAGTGTGACACATCTAAGAAAATGGAAATTCTTCGAAATAATATGTAAGACATTACTACATATAAAATCGAGTACTTTCCAGAGACAAATGCAATTCAATGCAGGTAAATATGAGTACTGCAAACCAAGGATTTGGACAGAACCTGTTAACACAAATGAGTCTAACACCTTTCTATTAAAAGAACACATATATGAACTTTTTTCAGAAATTTTTATTTTGCCTAAGTGAAAATTCTAGTGGGTTTACACCAGTGGTGTCCCCTCCAGGACTCTTGCTCACTCTCAATTTACTTTGGGAGCAGTGAAGACTTGGCTCTATGCAAATACTGTTCAACAATAGCTAAGACTTGGTGTGCTATTGGAACTGTTTTGGTCTCAAATCTAAAACAAAGCCATACAGGCTGCTATTAAGAAACATAACTCAATTGCAGGTTGATCCAGTCTAGTAATGAAAGACTTGGTTGTTTGGTTTATTGGTTGTTGGTGTTTTGATTTTGTTTGGGTTTGGTTTTTTTCTTCCTTTTTTAAACTGTAGTCATTAAAAGGCTATATTTATTGAGTTTCTCAAATATAAAACTGCTTCTCAATAAATGTTATTGTTTCTTGAAAAAGCAAAGTCTATTCCAAAGCCTATTTCTATCCTTCTTCTAATTGCACTGAAGAATCTAAAAGCAAGTGTGTGTTTTATGGTACAATAGCTCTTTTTTATACTTTAACCAGTATTCTCTTTTGGGTTTTTGTTTGGTTGGTTGGGTTTTGTTTGTTTGTTTGTTTGTTTAATTCCATGGCTTAAGTGAAAATATAAAGGGAAATGATCTTTAAATAACGCTATTGAGAGATTGTATTGAATAATAATTATTTGGGGTTTCTCTACTGCATGCAAAAATGTGATCGTGTTTCACTGTTATTTAGTTCACAGGTTTGTTCTGCGAATCTTTTTATTTGTTCTGAGTGTTCAATAGGATTCATACAACAATTATTTAGTGAGAAAGCATCTGCAGATAAATAATAAGCTCTGGTATCATTCTGCTATGCTATGGTATTCTTAGAAAGAGAGAAAATAAAGCAAAGGAGTAAAAAAAAAAAAAGAGCTATAACTAATTACATATTTCCTACCCTTGGATCTTAAAGAAAAAAAAATCAACAGTTTTATTCAAATACACATACATTTGTGTATATTTCAGTCAGAAGATTTCCATATGTTTTCTCCAGGAGATGCCCAATTTATGTGGCCACTCATATAAATGAATTCTCACCTTTGATTTAGAAATCACTGTGTATGATGCAAGATGTTTTGAAATATCAACATGATATGCAAGTGTATGCCAAAAACATCCATCAAGCAGAGAAGTATTTAATGCATCACCTTAGCACTGAAAAGCCAAGTTTGGTCTCTTACAAAGGTATTTAATATCAGGCTAACAAGCCATCTGGGTGCAAGAAATGCCTCAATTATACCAACAAAACAGTAAATAATACAGGGAATGATAGGTAGAGAACATGTGGTGAGAGATCTTTGTAGAGAAGCTTTAGTTACACTTCAGTTGAGCCTAACAATTATACAGCAAATGATTCCTGGCCTTTGTTGAAGAAAGTAGGCTAGACTACTTTATTTATCCAAGAATGTAAACAGAGAAGTCCCGTAGACAGATGGAAATCCTGCAGCATTTGAAAGGCTGGAAAATTCTATAGGGCTTCTAGTGATACACCTGATAATATTAATAGAGCTGACACTGAGATACAAAATAGCTTGAGTGAAAAGTAAAAGAAATTCTAACTGCTCTTGATACCTTGAACAACAAGTTTGAAAAGTGTCTGTAGATATGCTCATTACTAAGAACAGAATAATTTAGAAAGAAATCCATACATCAGTTTTGTGTCTGTATGACATAGTCAATGATGCAGATACATAAGATCTCAGTGTTTGTAAAGCAGCACCTTTAGCATGTCACAATTATAAGGTGTCAGAGAATATCCAACAGTATCACTTAATATGTTAGTTGAGATGGTTCCTTTTTTTTTTTTTCACCTCATGAATTTTCAGAACTATGCTTTTTAGACTTCATATAATTATCAATTTAAAACCTCACAGTTAAAATGAAGTAAAAAGATACACGTTGCTTTTTTGAGGTGTACCACAAACCCTCCATTTTACTTGGAGATTACACTTTGATGCAAAGACACTCAAACTTCCAACCAGGCTCATTTAGAATTTTTAGAATCTCTGGAAAGCCTTCCATTGAATAGTAACCCTACTTACTACATATGCCTACTCTTTAAAACAGAAAAGCCAATTGAAGTTTCATCACAAAATTTTCATTTAGTACTAAAAAGAAATTAAACTTTTTTTTTTTTTATTTAAGAAGTAATAATACACTAATTAGAGCAGAAATTACATTGTCTACACTTTTGTCTTCAATGTAGCTCTGATTTCCTCTGGCTTTATCAGTAATGTCTGGTTTCAACCTTGTGGTACATTAAATTATTAAATATGAATGCTGTTGGTTATCTTCCTGTTTCACACACTTCCAAACTTCTAAGGATTGCAATACTAATGGAAAACACATTAATGGTTCCTTATTGCCTTAAAAATAAAAGAGTAAATAACTTTTTGTCAAAGTACTCCTTAGAAAAACAAATAATAAACTTTTTGTTTTTCAGTATTTACATTTGCAATCAGATTCCTTTGCAACCTAAACTGTCTATACTGGCTGTCAAGGCTTTCTCTACTATCAAAGGGGAGATGTAATTACCCTAAAATGGGATTATTCTTATTTTAAGAGAGATATCTAAAATATCAGGAAGAGTTTTATAAATTGGACCTTTAGAGCTCATCAGAAAAATAATAGAAGGCAGGCATTTGGCAGGGAACACTATTTTTCATAAATTTATTAAGAAAAAAAATATAAAACATTAAATGAAACTATTGAGCAGCATGTTTAAAAATCCACAAAAAATACAGTTAAGCTACAGAACTTTTTGCCTTATTAGACAATGGAAGAAAAATGCATCAAATCTATATAAAAAAAAGCAAACCCAAAAAACAACAAGAAACATAAAAAATCCTGCTCCTGAAATCCCCTAACAATTGAACTTTAGCAACTGAGGGAAGTTCTTCTTCTGGGGTATTATTTCATATGTTCCCAGAACTTTTTTGATACAGGTGATACCTGTTAGAGTATATCCTACTTAATCTAATAGTTACTTATTTAGAAGTGTATATATATATATACACACACACTTAAAATTGTAAATATATACGTGCATGTATCTAGTAGTTAATTATCACTCTGGTAATTACTTACTCTAATAAATACTAATAACGATGTGACACCTGACTAGATGTGTAGCCTGATATTGTGCAGCTGCATCAAGGTAATTATCAAGATGGCTAACTTGGACTGTAAATTTAAGTTGGACAGATTCCACCATTAAATGATTAATTCAGAAGAGTTACAGAGAAAAATAGAAGTGGCTTTTTAATTTGAAGGACTGAAGTAGAATTGTGGTTATGAATTATTTGAAAACTGGAAGAAAAACTAGTGTTCCAGAAAACCAGTTATGATTTAGTTTTAATTCTTATTAATTTTCAAAATTTTAAAAAACCCACAATGCCTATTATGAGCAGGTAAAAAATTCTAAGCCTTTCTCTGACACAAGTGTAAAGTGGAGAGGATCACCTGATATTTTCTATTTCTGGCATGGTCAAAAATGCTAGGAGTAGGTCATATTGATGTTATTGAATGTTGCTGATGCTGCAGTATGTAGTTTCCACCTCAGACCTTCAATTTTGTAACACTGTCCCAAAAGTTTCATTTTAACTTCATGAATGTAGTATGTAGTTTCTACCTCTGGCCTCCAATTTTGTAACACTGTCCCAAATGTTTCATTTTAACTTCATGAATGTAGTATGTAGTTTCTACCTCTGGCCTCCAATTTTGTAGCACTGACCCAAAAGTTTTGTTTTAACTGCACAAATTAAACAGAGATGATAACTCTTATTATTATGATCTCCAAGCACATTTAAGAATATGTAATTGGCACCTGCAGGGAGCAATTCATCTTAAAAGTTCAGTCTCACTCTAGAGGGGCACATGTATTCCAATTGCATCTCTTTAGAAACACTTAAAGTAAACTTCTTCTGCAAAATTAGACTTTATATTCAGAATAATTAGTTTGGAAAATCAATTCTTTCTGTCTAAAAATCTCTAGGATTTTAAATTAGTCATCAGTTACATTTCAACATAAGAAAAGTGTATATTCTTCCATCTAAGTCTCTTTTAGAATCAGTTCAAAGAATAGTATTATTTTAACTGAGGGTTTTGATGGGGAAGAAAAAGTGAATATTAGGATTATGGAAGCATAATCTAATCCACATTAATTAAAAGTTACAGCCCAGAGAATTAGCTTCAGGTTCATTGCTTGAGGTATTTAGATTATGCTAACATTCTCTTTGTGAATGTATATACTTGTTCCTTGGAAAACATTATTTTATTATAATTAACTTCCACTTTTATTTTTTTGTCTTGCATAATAATGCCAAAGGCATAGTCATATTTGTCATTAACTGTTTCAAAAGCTATATCCAGCCCCCTTTTTTTTTGCGATACTTTTTTTTTTTTTTTAATTTATTTACACTTAAAAAGCGATTTCATAATCTATGGTGTTTGCAAATGGCCACGTACCTCATAAACAGCCTCATACTAGATTATCTACAAGATAAAATAACACCTTTTTAATATTTAAAAACATCAACGGTAGTATTCTGAAGAATGTATACTTTAATAGGATTCCTTTAGTAATCTTAACTTGACTGTTCAGCAGCATGCCATAAAAATCTGTTACTGACAACATCTATGTACTTTGAATTACATTCTATTAACAACAATTGTTAATAAGGACACTATCCACAATCATGACAAACAACTATTTGACCCCATACTGGGGAAAAGTAAGAGAGTGAGGAGTCCTTCCCCTAAGGAGGAAGGGGCAGCAGAGAAGATGTGCGATGAACTGACCACAACACCCATCCACAGTTCCCCTGTGCCGATCGGGGAGAGGAGGCATAAAAATTGGGAATAGAGATGAGCCCAGGAAGAAGGGAAGGTGGAGGGAGATGTTTTAAGATTTGGTTTTATTTCTCATTATCCTACTCATTTAGATTGAGTAATAAATTAGATTAATTTTATTCCTGAGTCTGTTTCTCTTGTGATGGTAATTGCTGAACGATCTCTCCCTGTCCTTATCTCAGCCCATGAATCTTTCCTATCGGTCCTCCACTGTCCAGCTGAGGAGGAGAGTGATGGATCCGCTTTGGTAGGAGTGAGGGAAAGACACTCAAATGCAGGGTTTTAAATATAAAAATAAGAATAATTTATTTTTGAACTATGTGCATTCTCTATGTCCTTACTGCAGTTTTCATGGATACAATGGAGAAATGCTATATTGCTGTTTAGAACTACTCTTATCACAACCACAAATGAGTCACAGAATACACTACTGTCAACACAGCAGTCACGGAATTCAGTACTACTGCCCGCAACTGAGTCACGTCACTCACTGTTACTGCCCGCAGGCAATTCACAAGGTTCAATATTACAACCACAGCAGGTTCATAGAAACACTATCACAAATGCACTAAATACTACACGTGTGTTAATCACCCTAGACTACAAACTGAAAGCATAGCAAATATTCACTTACCCATCTCTCTGGTAAGGGTTCTCAGTATGTTACCTTAGCTAGCATCCTGGCCAAGGGGGAAGAGTCTCCTTGCAGAGTTGGAAAAGTGGCGCCCCCATCTCAGACTGAATCCAAGGGGGTTTTATTTCATTTTTTTGTCTGATGTATAGTGTGTCAGTGGGCAGGACTGTGTCCTAGTGGACAATGCCACCTTCTATGTTTGTCATTAGCAGCGATCCCCCTTATCTTATGCCCTATCTGTTGCATATCTTTGTATTGTAGACCCTCTGGCTGACCTTTATCTTACTGCTAGACAGCTGAAGAGTGGCTTGATTGGGACTCAGGGCATATTGTTTGTTGAAGGAATTTCAAGGCTCAACCCAGGTTTCGGTTCACCATTTAGTCTAATTTTGCAGGACAACCCATGTCTGAGCTATCTACACAGCTCCCCATGGGCTGTGTCTGCTGAGATGGGGCCTCAAAGCAATTCAAGACTGAGTGGCATTACAACCCCCCATGAGTCTCCTGATGGCCTTGACATTGCTGAAACCTGTTTGTGGAACTCTGAGCCGGATGATCTTTACAGTAGGCACCTGGCCTCCAGCCAGAGTCAACCCAACACACCTGTCTGTTTTTTCCTGAAGACCCTGTGTTCACCCACTGTAGCATTCCAAGCATGTGAGCATGTCTCAGCTATTCCAATGGAATTACAGTACGTGACTGCATGGGTTGCTTTCATTAGTCCTGTTAGTTTCACATGTATTGTGCATTTGGACATGTACATGTAAAACTGGAGCACTTTTACCCCAATTTGCTATTCCTTAGATCTCTTATAGTCTTTATGCAGTCTTTGCTTTCCCCCCATTTTCTCTGCTAGCTACACATTTTTATCTCTTTCTTTCATTTTTGCCATTTTAAAACTCCCATTTTTCACCAGCTTCACCAACCTGTTGGCAAGAGATCCTTTTGCTGCCTTTGGTCACGCACAGTGCATCTCTTCCTAGTGACATCAGACCTCAAAGAGCTCTCACTGGACTACAACGACCTTGACTCTTGCATCCAGAGCCAGATAATTACTCTTGAAAAGCTTGAAGTCATTGCAGAAATATCATCCGTCCTCACACAGATGAGCAGCAAGAAGGCTTAGTCCAAGCATGGGACCAATGTTAATGGCCTGTAATGATCCTCCAGCTCAGAGTTTGTAACCAGGTTTCAGTAATGTCTAGTGCACCATGAGAATCATGGGGGCTTGTAAAAGCAAGTCAGCCTTGGATTGCCTTGAGGCCCCTATCTCTTTAGAGATGACTCATGGGGAACTGTGTAGACAGCTCAAACGTGATTTGTCCTGCAAGCCCAAGACTAAACAGTGTGATGTGGCATAAATTCAGAGAATCAAAAGCTGAATTGAGCCTTGAATACCCTCAAGAAAAAAATTGTCCTTAAAATCCCCATCCCAACAAAACTCCTCTACAATTATTCCACTACCTATCTGTGTCCCAAACAAACCATTATTCAACTGCCTAAAAGTAAGATAAAGGTAAGATAAAGTAAGATAAAGGTAAGGACCTTGAAAGTTTATCCAGTCCAAACCCCCTGCCAGAGCAGGATCATCTAGACTAAATCACACAGGAATGCATCCAGGCAGGTTTTGAAAGTCTCCAGAGAAGGAAACTTCACAACCTCTATGGACAGTCTGTTCCAGTGCTCTGTCACCCTCATATTAAAAAAGTTCCTCCTTATATTCACATGGAACTTCCTATGCTCCAGCTTGCACCCGTTGCCCCTTGCTCTATTGCTGGCCATCACTGAGAAGAGCCTGGCTCCATCCTCCTGACTCTTGCCCTTTACATATTTACAAACATTAATAAGGTCACCCCTCAGTCTCCTCTTCTCCAAGCCAAACAGGACCAGCTCCCTCAGCCTTTCCCAATAAGGAAGGTGTTCCATTCCCTTAATCATGTTGGTGGCCCTGTGCTGGACTCTCTCAGGGAGTTCTATGTCCTTCTTGAACTGAGGGGCCCAGAACTGGTCACATTATTCCAGGGCAGAGTAGAGGGGGAGAAGGACCTCTCTTGACCTACCATACCTCTTCTAATACACCCCAGGATGTTAATTAGCCTTCCTAACCATGAGGGCACATTGCTGGCTCATTTTACTTCCAGTATGCTGTCCCATGGGATTTCCCCGAGTAATTGCTTAAGAGGCCAAAGTTGGCCCTGTCAAAGTCCAGGGTTGTGGTCCTACTTGATATTCTCTTCCTACTGTTGGAGGGTTTCCATTTAGTTTCAACAGACCTAGACAATACAAAGATATGCAAAAGATACAGAAGGGAACCTCACCCATGAATAAATAAAGATAAGTGGGAACACTGCTAATGAGAAACACCCCAGGTGGTATTCTCCATTCAGGCACACTCCTGTCTGCTGTCAGGTAGATCAGGGAATAAAAACCCTAATATATGGGTTGAGAATCTGCAATCACTTCTCAAACTATACATCTGACAGGCAAAAAGACCCTTCCCCTTAGGATGCTGGCTAAGGTAACTTTACTGGCGGGCAAGGGAATATTTGGTATGCTTTAAGTTTGAAGTTTCAGGTGATTGACTAACACACATGTAGTATTTACTGCATTTTGAGTTGTGATAGTATGTTCTATGAATCACTTGTGGGTTGTAATACTGAATTTTGTGAATTGCCTGTGAGTGGTGATAGTGAGTTTTGTGATTCTGTAGTGGTTGCAGTAGTGCATCTCTCCATTGTATCCATAAAACCTGCAATAGTGATGTATTGAATCTGCATGTTGTGTTCAAATAAATTGTTTATTTGAACCCTGCAGTCAAGTCTCTTTTCATCACATGGTCTCTCCACAGCATCCCTGATCCAAGACCATGGCAAACAGCAACACATCCACAGGCAGCAGCTCAGGTTGGCAGATGGGAACTTTCCCACAGTCAAGAATCTTCCATAACTACCATCTACTGCTTCCTCCTGATGCAGGTGCTTAACTCAGGTCCATGGTGGTGCCTACCCAGGAAGAGCTTTATTCTAGCCCTGCATGATACCAAGGCACTAAACCTATTCTGCAGTTGAAAGTTTGCATGGAGGAGCCATCCCTCTGCTGCCAAAAGTCACACAGTCCCTTCTTTCTTCATCACAGGGCTCTCCATTTGCCACCAAAAGGAGATCAGAGTAGCTGTTCCTCCTTCTGTGCAGCAGGGTGATTGGGCTCTTGTGTCTGCAGGGTTCCTGTAAAGGTCCTGTCAATCTCATTTTCATCTTCCCTGATTCTGCATGGTCAGCCCACCACCTCCTGCACCTTCTTTAGTAGTTGATACAACCTCTCAGCCAGAGCACATACACCAGCATGGGCAGCATCTTCAGCTGCTTCAGACTCAGTGGCAGACTCCTGCAGCCAAAACTTTGTCTGAGAGGAAGTCTCTAATGTTCCAAGGTAGTTACTTATGTTGGGGCTTGGGCATTGTACCCCATGGCACATCATCACATGTTGAGCAGTCCCATACTGTCCTCAGCAGTTGCTGGCTCCCTTCCACATGCACTTATGCATAAACTGCTGTGCAAACTATTGCATCTGAGAGCTGTTTCTCTTTACTGTGCTCGTGTTTGAAGGTAACCCTCACTTTGACCTGCAGGGATATTGGTCAGTGTTGTGCTGGAGGTGCAGATTTTGCTTTGGCTAAGTTTATCACTTAACCAGCAACAAAATGACATGTCAGGAAAAAATACTCAAAAATTACTGCAGAGAAAAGGATTTTTTATTTTTTTTTATATGTTAAAATTACATGCATTTTATTTAGGTATCACTGTCAACATGTTGATGCAGCTCAGCATATTTGCTTTTATGTCTATCTGTGCAGGCTTTTTAGCCCTGTGTCCATCATTGATTAACAGCTTGGGATTCCAGATTCCTCCTTGGGGACCATCACAGGCTTTCCAACCTCAGAGAATTACTTCTGGAGAGCTGGGTGCAGATTGAAGACACGAGGGAGTGCCCTACAGAGTCATTTCTGTGCTTGGAATTTCAGAATCACAGAATTACTCCAGATGTGAAAGGACTGCAAATTGTCTACTTGAACCACCTCTGCTGAGGTTGCTCAAGGCCCTGTCCTGTTGTATTTCAAAGGATAGAGACTCTACAACATCTTGGGGCAACTCATTTCACCCTTTGACTAACCTCACAGTAAAAGTGTTCTTGTGTTTAAATACAATTTCATCTATTTCAATTTGTCTCCATTGTCTCTTCTCTTGTCACTTGTCAGAAGAGTCTGGTTGCAACTTCTTTTCTGCCCTCATCAGGTGTTAATGCACATTGACAGGATACCCCGCCCCGCCCCCTGCCCCCCAAGCCTCACCTTCTCCAGGATTAACACTTCCAGCCTCTCTTCACCTGAATGTTGCTTCAAGCCCTTACTCATCTTAATGGACCTGCTCTGAGATGTCCATGTGTCTCTTGTATTAGGGACCCCAGAACTGGACCCAACACTCAATTTGTGGCCTCACGGGGGGAAGGATCATCTCCTCCTTGGAGGGGAAAAATTGTCTCCCTTAACCTGCCGAAAATGTAGTCCAGGTTGCTCTTGGCTTTCTTTGTCATGAGGGCACTTTTCCATGCATCCACAGCAATTGGATTGGACAAAGAAGTTAGTCCCTAGGAAAGCTCTGGTCACCATTATTCTTGTTGTCAGTGTTTGTTGGTAAAGCAAGTAAGATTATGGGACTATGGGAGGGAGAAGGAGGAAAGCACTCATAGTGTTGTGTCTGGTGTCTCTGCATTCCACGAGCAAGGTGAGAGACCATTCAACAGGAACTCTTACCTGAGATTATGGTCATAGGGCCCCTTTAAATCCTCTAGGTGTGAAATACGTGCCAGAGGAAAGGGGTGTATTGCATAACTTGCTGCCTAGTCATATGGATGGGTGAGTAATAATGCCCCTAGGATATATTCCATGTTGGGGCCTGTGCCACCATCCCACCTAGTTGGGTTGTGAGCACAGCATTTTAAGACTGAGTAGATTGCCAGCCTAGGCACAAGCTGCACCATGCTGGCTGCTCTCACTGCCAGGAATTTAGTGTACTCATACAAACACAGCCATAGGAACAAAATTCAAGTGTTCATTCTACATGTTTTATCTTTCCTGTTTCCAAATTTCTTCAAAGATTAAACAGCTACTGACATAACCTTCATCTTCTAGTTCACATAAAATTACTTTTCTAAAAAGACTCTACAAACACAATGTATTTGAGATGCCAAGAGAAGTTCAAGATTAGAAAGGCAGAAGTATTTATTTTAGATCAGGTCAGTGCAATATTGAATTCAGTGATTGCTTGTATCCTATGGTACCAGATACAGGACATTATTTTTTAAGTAAAGCACTTTGCTTTAAATGGAAGAATTTCAAAACAGATTTTAAGAAATATTACTTGCAGAGAATGGTCCCTAGATGGAATATCTAAGAACCAAGGAGAATAAATGCTTTTAGGTAATCAATGAATACATCATTTTTAACTGAAGGGTACTGAAGGGTACCAGTAAATTGGCAAAGCTCAAGTTTGTGTAGTCAGCCACACTAGCTAAATGCCAGAAGGGAATTCCTGACTGAGCATACTAATTTCTTCCTAGATTTTCAGTGATTTATTTCATACAGAATTGCTTTTTTGTTTCCACATAAACAATCAATGAATAATTGTTTTTTATGTTTTTAACTTTCAGTCTCTATGGGTTGGTGTGGGCAAATTACTTGGCAAATTATCTCATTGCCTACCTCTAATTTGACATTGCTGTGTACTGTACTGTTCTTTTGAAAATATAAAATAAATCTCAAGTCAAAATCATGCAATACTTTTACAAGATGTAATTGAGATGTTCTGATTTATTAGAAATGCCTTTCACATATACAATCTTCATTGGAGATCCTATATGCAGGTGTTCAGAAGGAGCATACATCTGGCTTTGTTGGCCTTTGTTTTATACATCAAATGTGTACTTTTCCATGTCAGATTTCAGACAGCCAGTTCCTATATATGTATAGACAGGAGCATTTGGTCTAAGAAAAAAGGGCGGGTCATTTCTATAACTAATTAATATATATACAAATATGTGTTTGTATGTATTAATATATTGTATATTTATAGTCCAAAAGAAGAGATTTGTGGAACAAAATTTCTTTTTAACTAGTTTGAATCTATGATTAACTTATTAATATGTACATTAATTTAACTTGCTGACCTTGTGCATTCTGATGGCAATTCTTATCGAGCATCAGACTTGTCTACTGTGTTAGAATATTTCCTTCTGAAGAATGCTCTAGGGGGTCAATAATTAGACCAGTCACCTTTTTTCCTTTTTTTAATTTTTTTAACTGAGAGAAAGAAGCTAAAGCACCTTTGGTGGGGTGCCCGTTTCATATTGCCTTGTCTACTTACTAATATGTCTTCAAAGTGCCTTTTAGCACAGCTGGAGATGTAGCCTGTGTTAACAGGATTTCTCTGTTTTTTTGAAATGTGGGACAATCTATCTGACAAAATAGATCAGAACATGCTTCAAATTTTTTTGAAAGCAGGTTTCAGGAGGTGGAATGAAGACTATGAAGATGTAAAATACTTTGATTTAGCTGGTTGACTTTTTTTTTTTTTGACATTTCTTATAAAGCAGCTATTATGCATTGACAATACCACGTACAGATCTACAAATCAAAATTATTTAATATTTTTATGTTTGACAGTTTTTTTGTGAAGATATAAAAAAACCTGGCATCTATGATGAAATGTTAACTGTTTGCTGAGCTAAATATTTTACCTTCATAGTCTAGAGGGGAACAAGAAAGTAAAATCCCTTCCAAAGCAAGAACACTTCTTTGGCACGTTTATTAAAATTCAGATTTAAAGAAGAACTAATGCATGCATTTGAATATCTAAATGTTTATATTAGTATACTATATAATATTTTACAGTTGGTTTATTGGGGTTTTTTTTTATAATTAAGAAAATCTTATGTAACAAAATAAAATATT
This sequence comes from Zapornia atra, assembly GCA_013400835.1. NCBI lineage: Eukaryota > Metazoa > Chordata > Aves > Gruiformes > Rallidae > Zapornia > Zapornia atra. Next base: position 18,090 of record VZTU01026865.1, read on the forward strand.
CAGTAATTTGAAACACTAGACTCAAGGCTTATAATGAATAATGAATTCTTTGCTTTGTGCATTTCTAACCAGCTTGTTAATAGAGGATAACATAGACTGGAATTTATTTCTTTTATATTCAGCCATCTAAAATTTAGGTTTCTTGTATAAACTAGACATGTAGGTTCTCTCTACAGTCATTTAAAAAATATAGACATGCAATTGTTTGCTTTTCTAAGAATTATTTCTCTTTAGACAGTTAGACTGGAGTAGATGTTCATTTTTTACATGACTGAAGCTTATTAAGACAACAGGTGGGTTTTTTTCCCCTTTTTCTTTTTTTTTCCCCTTCTTTTTCTTTTTTTCTTCCCCTGGGTCTTGATTCCTTCACAGAGCAAGCTAGTTTTCTAAAACATGGTCACAATTCCTTAGGGATGGAATTAGTAAGTAGGGTTCCTGTCTTGTTGAAGAAGTTGGACTTTTAGAAGCAAATGTGGTAGGGGACTACAAGAAGAAAAAAAAGTGCTTGCAATTTCAGTTTTGACAAGTGAACTATCAGTCCTGATTGATATTAAGCAAATTCCAGAAACCAAAATGGATGTAACATAGAAAAGCTATTCTTCCCACCTTAGTTAACATAATCTCTGCCATTTGATCAGCACTCTAGATTCCACTGCTTATATTGCTGGAGGGATCATTTCTGCTGCCACTACAGGGACAGCATACTACAAGAAACATGCTTATGGGTCTGGAATATATTTGGTACTGGTGGCAGAATATGTTTTCCATGTGTGGTTCAGGGGTATGGATCCACACTTGGTGCAATCTGGTCCCAGGGACCAAATGCTTTTGTAGCTGGAGCACAGGGGTGGCATACTTATGGCACATCTTCCAATTCAGGCTACTGCAAAATGACCTCACACACAGAAAGTACAGCAAAATGAGAGATTTGCTTCAGAAAATTGTGGCTCATCAGAATTCAAATGCTCAAATGGACATCAATACGTGATCCTGTGCTGCTGGCTTAGTCTAGAGGCATAGGACCAGAAAATGCTTAAGATTTATGGTTGCAAATAACCATATACAGTTCTACTACTATATTAAAATAGTTTCAAGTTGGATGTCCACAATTGTTTGATACTATTAACTTTAATTTCTCTGTTCTTTACATCTCAGGAAATAAACCAGGTATAACAGTATATTTTGGATATATCAGGGATATTGAATTCTACTTAAATCCTCTATAAACAAATTTGTATTTCTAATTACAGTATCAAAATTTCTATTCTTCCATCTCTTGCGTCTAAGTCATGAGGCCAAATGTGGGGCAAATTTTCTCAATCTCATTTGAAATTTATTCAAATAAATCCCTTATAAGGACTACTGATATTGTTGAAGCAAAGATTTGCATTTGTTAGGTTCAGCTATGTGCAGATGTTAACTTTGCTTCATTGAATACAGTCATCTTCTAGATATAAATGCAAGACCACCATGATTTAAATTTTGTTTTTCTTTAATTTTGGGGGGTTTGTTACTGGCAAACACATAGCAGTTATTACATAAACAGCTGAAAGTGTTTCAATTCGTGTTTTATGGTCATTCTACGCTGTTCTACAGCTATTAGCAATATACAAATAGAGTACATTACCTGCTTATAAATATAGACACACATACTAAACCACAAAATTTAAAAACATCTGTTATTATTTTCTTGATGAGGCTATATGCAGGCATTTAGTAACCTGATTACAAAGATGAGAGAATAATTTTATTTTCAATTTTAATTAACCTGTATTTCAAGTTAATTGTGATACATCTTGCAGAATGTTTACGCTGTCAGAAATGTACACTGTCAAGCTTCAAATCTAGAAACATAGCTAATAGCCCTATGCAAAATATATGAAGTGTTTCTGTGCTGGTTTTTAATTATATTTTTAGTTTTGGAGGGTTTTTTTTTTGTTTGGTTGGTTTTTGGTTTTTTTCTTTCTTCTGTAAGGATAGAAACTTTCCCCTGGAGGTAAGTGAAAAGTTAAAAACTTTGAACTGTTTTCCAGACTTTTAATAGGATTTCCCAGATATTCAGAATTAATATGTGCAAAGCAGGCTTACCAGGGAATTTTTCTGATACCCCTGGGAAGCACTCATTGGGGTTTTTTTTGCATGAATTTTGTAAACTGGTTTTAGACTAGAAAAAGGTCAACCACTTGATATTCTTTGATTGCACAGCAAATTATTCTGGAAGGATCCTGTTTCATTTGACATAGACGCACTAATAATTCAATACATTTTCTTCCATTTCTGTATATGCAGTAGGAATCATAAAGAAAATACAGAGTTTACATCTCCAAGAAAGGTTTTCTAATGAATACTTCTCTTTCTAAAGTACTCATGTACTCCATGCAAAATTTTCTTGAAGCTTATCTCAAGTGAGTATTTTGCCCAATTTGCTTATGCAAACAAAAGAGAGGGAAATTTTCAGGGGTTTGTACTGCCCATAAACATGAGGAATGCCAAGGAACTAAAAATCAGTGGTATTGTTACCAGTGTTATACAAAAAGATGACTGTCTGTTACCATGATTTTCAAGTAAAACAGACCAACTGAATGAAGATTTTCCATACCATTCTGCAGCAACTTACAGAAGAAACAAAGCAGCAGGCATCATGTATGCATACAAAGGCACAGGTCCAAAAAAAAAGCAAAAACTGAAGCAAAATTAGAGGTGACCTCTTTTCTAAACAAGAGGCTGGTGTGATAAACTTGACAATTACCTAATTTAAACTGTGAATCATGTAAGGGACCTGGCCTTTACTTGCTGCTTGCAAGTCATTTATGACACCAAAAAGCCTTCTTTGCCTGGGTCTTTACTCCAAAGGCCACTCGGGACCCACAGATACTGGATGAAAGTAGGAGTGTTTGGGGAACAAAGAGCTTCTCTCTAGTTGTGACAGGGGTGGTCCAGGAGTGTCTCAAAGGGATTGATGCACACAAATCCATGGGCCCAGATGGGATACATCCACGTGTGCTAAGGGAGCTGGCGGAGGTGATTGCAGAGCCACTCTCTATCATCTTTGACAGGTCTTGGAGAACAGGAGAAGTGTCTGAGGATTGCAGGATAGCCAACGTCACTCCAGTCTTTAAAAAGGGAAAGAAGGAGGATCCTAGCAACTATAGGCCAGTCATCCTCACTTCTGTCCCTGGAAAGGTGATGGAACAGCTTGTTCTGGATGTCATCTCCAAGCAACTGGAAGACAAGAAGGTAATGATGAGTAGTCAGCATGGATTCACCAAGGGAAGATTGTGCTCGACCATCTCGTAGTCTTCTATGGTCTCATCACCGGCT
>VZTU01026866.1:11310-53052 GCA_013400835.1 Zapornia atra
TCAGTGCCGCCTCCTCAGCGCGTTGCCCTGCTCCCTTCGCCTTCCTTTTCCAGCCCTTTGCTCTCCGGTCTGGCGCTCCTGAGGGGGCGGTGCGGTTTTGCCCCTGGCAGCGGGCGGGGGGCCGGGCGGCGCGGCGAACGGGGCTGTGTGGAGACCTCTGCTGTCGCTCTCTTGACTTAAGTGTCGGCGGGGCACGACCGTGTAGGCCCTGAGGCCTTGCTGAACTGCCGCGAGCGTTAGTATATGTCAGTCGGCGTCTGTCGGTGTCGGCGGGGCGGAACGAGCCTGGGTCTGGCCGGGGGAGGGGCTCCAGCCGTGGCCACCGTGGCGGAGCGGCGTGGAAAGCCTGTCAACAGGACCGGCGTGAGGGGGGAACTGCTGGGGCACAGGTGAAGCGTAGCCGTGCTCTGCTGTCTGAGTGTGTTATGTAGCTCTGCGGTTCAAAGAACTTGTATTTAGCTGATTAGGAGGAGGCAAAGGGAAGATGAGCAGCTGTGACAATATCCTTACTCCTCCAATACGCTAGGGAACCACTCTGTAGAGCTCTCACTGGTAACTCTCCACCATACCATTGGTCTCTTTGGGCTAGCAAAACGTAACAAAACATGTTAAATATAGTAATGCTACAGTTCACTGGCTCTCCTTAAGAGGACTTGTGTCCAGTGCCACAGCTGACTGTAATATAAATGTCCCGTTGCTTTCTAGCTGTCTAGCTCTAGCTGTTTTCTCAGGTCCCAATACCCTGCTACAGGAAAGCCTTAACCTCCTGCATTCCATATGGAGCCCTGGCAGGTACGCAGATCTTAATTTCAGTTGTTGGTGGTACATCGTTTAGTGGCTGCCCTTCTAGCCCTGGCTGTTACAAAGGGCAGGGAGAAATGGTAGCATTCAGAGTCCTGCCTGTCCCTGTGTGAAAGAGGCAAAATGTCTGTATCTTGCCCATCCTTGCTTTCTAGATACTGTGCAATCTATCTCTCCTAAAGCTTCACTTTAGAGTGGAGTAACATTCAGCTCTGTTGGATCTTGACCCCTCCTGAGTATATACAGGGGAGAATTGGTCCCCTAAATCATAGAATGATAGAATGGTTAGAGCTAGAAGGGATCTTAAAAATCATCAAGTTCCAAACCCCTGCCAAGGGCAGGGACACCCTCCACTAGGCCCCATCCCACTAGTATTCAAGGCCCCATCCAACCTGACCTTGAACACTGCCAGGGAGGGGGCAGCTACCACTTCCCTGGGTAGCCTGTGCCAGTGCCTCACCAACCTCATAGTGAAGAATTTCTTCCTAATATCCAATCTAAATCTACCCCCTTCCCATTTAAAACCATTTCCCCTCATCCTATCACTCCATGCCCTTCTAAAAAGTCCCTCCCCAGCTTTCCTGTAGGTCCCCATCAGGTACTGGAAGGCAGCTATAAGATCTCCCCAGAGCCTTCTCCAGGCTGAACAAACCCAACTGTCCCAGCCTGTCTTCATAGAAGAGGTACTCTAGCCTTCTTATCATCCTCATGGCCCTCTGCTGGACCTGTTCCAACAGTTCCATGTCCTCCCTATGTTGGGGACTCCAGAACTGGACACAATGCTCTAGGTGGGGTCTCATGAGAGCAGAGTAGAGGGGGAGAATCATCTCCCTTGACCTGCTCATGCTCCTTTGGATGCATCCCAGGATATGGTTGGCCTTCTGGGCTGTGAATGTGCGTTTTTGGCTCATATTGAGCTTCTCATCCACCATCACCCCCAAGTCCTTCTCTGCAGGGCTGCTCTCTAGCACATCATCTCCCAGCCTGTATTGATGATGCCCCGACCCAGGTGCGGGACCCTGCACTTGTCCTTGTTGAACCTCATGCGGTTCACACGGGCCCACTTTTCCAGCTTGTCCAGGTCTCTCTCGACGACATCCTGTCCCTCTGGCATGTGATAATGCTCGCCTATTTCAGAGGAGCCACATAACAGAAAAATCCTTTGGGACCATTGTGTGATTAGCTGAGGTTGCAACTTCAGAACAAGCTGACAGGTTGGCCAAACACTATGGTTTACATTGATGAAGTTTTCCATCGCTACTTGTAGTCTTGTTAAGGCACTTTCAATTTCAAATGAGGAGGTAGAATTCTTCAGTGTTTCAGTGCTTAAATATCCCACCTTTTCTTGGGTGCCACAAAAATGCTCAAAATGCTTCAGCTGCCTTCATGAGCATACAAAGTCCTTGCATCCTGGATAATACTTCTCTAGAGCTTGAAGGTGAAAATCCAGTCCCTTTATTACCAGTTCATCTGCATGTCAGCTGTCACCTTATCTGAAAAGAAGCTGAGTTCCTAGTATTTTCAGCGACTGTTTAGAAAATCCTGTTGTGGTAAATGGTAAACATACAGCATGCCTGCTAGTTTAAGTGTCACCATAGATGATAAAAATAGATACCAAACATTCCTTTTGCTTTTTCTTCTTTGCTCTAAATTGTTTATCCTTGAATAGAAATAAGAAAACTTGGCTGTTTGCCCAGATTTGCAGCTGGTCTCTAAAGGGAGAAAAATGTTAAGCTCAGCAGTGAGTTTGGAAATTACTCTGCTCACACCATTTGGCTGATAGTGCAGTACAGTGTTGTGTGGTGCAGTGGTTGAGCTGTGGCTCCAGTGAACTGGGATCCCAGTATTGGAATAAATTCTTTCTTGGCCTAGAGCAGAAACCCATATGGATAATGGCTTGCTGTCTGTGGGTGAATTCTTAGTGTGGAACTATAAATGATATCAAAGGGCTGTGATGAATACAGGAGAGATAAGAATGGCTGAGGTTGGTAACAGTGGTTGCTCAAGATGGTCCCAAAGGCTGGGCCTGGGGCAGCTGAAACAGTGGTGAGGGCCATTCTGGAAGGGTAGGTAGTGCTGTGTGCTGCCAGCATTCTCTAGGCTGGAAACCCTGTGGCTGTGGACAGAGCCCACATACCACCAGGAAGTGCTCTATGGAGGAATAAATTTGACCATGTGAATAACAAGCCCCTGTTTATCGTCACTGATGAAAGGGAACAAATACAAGATCAAAGGGCCATCAAGAAATGATCTCACATCAGTTGGCTATTAACACACTCGTGAGGCCTGAGAGTGAGAAGATTTGCATCTGTCTGTCTGGGCTGATGCTCCAGATAGAGCCATGAGGATTGGAATCTTTAAAACTGTGATTTACCAAGGGCTATAGGATGAGATGATAAACTTCACCTAGTAAGTCAAGGAAAAAGACCTTTTGGTTCTTTCTTCCAGGATGTGGAGACGCTTGATGTTGCTCCTTTCTGAAGTAGAGATATGTGGTGGGTTGACCCTGGCTGGAGGCCAGAGGACAAAAGTCACTCTGTCAACCCCCTCCTCAGCTGGACAGGGGAGAGAAGATATAATGAGAGGCTTTGGAATCGAGATATGGACAGGGTGAGATCATTCTGCAATTAGTGTCAGCGGGCAAAACAGGCTCAACATGGAATAAAACACGTCTAATTTATTACCCAATCAGAGTAGGATAATGAGAAATAAAATCAAATCTTAGAACATCCCCCCCCATCCTTCTCCCTGGGCTCAACTTTATTTATGATTTCTCTCCTTCCAGCCCTAAGTGGCACAGGGGGACAGGGAATGGGGGTTGGGGTCAGTTCATCACATGTTGTTTCTGCTGCTCCTTCCTCCTCAGGGGTAGGATTCCTCACTTCCCCTTCTCCACCATAAGGTTCCTCTCACAGGAGACAGTCCTCCGTGAACTACTCCAACTTGAGTCCTTTCCCATGGGGGCCTTCTGCTCTTCATGAACTACTCCAGCATGGCTTCCATGGGGTGCAGACCTTCAGGACCAGATTGCTCTAGCGTGGTTCCCCCATATAGTTGTAAGTCCCCCAGCAAACCTGCTCTAGCATGGGCCTGTCTCCACAGGCAGCGGGTCCTGACAGGAGCTTGCTTCAGCACAGGTTTCCAACAGGTCTCAGTGTACTTCATGTGTCTCTACCTACTCCAGTGTGGGGTCCTCCATGGACTGCAGGTGGGATGTCTACTCCCCATCATCTTCAATGGGCTGCAGGGGGACAACCCACTCCACCATAGTCTTCTCCATGGGCTGCAGGGGAATCTCTCTCTCTATGCCTGCAGTGCCTCCTCCCCTGCTTTTCACTGACCTTGGTGTCTGCCAAATTTCTTGCATCTTCTCACTCCCTTCTCTAGTGACATAAAGAGGCCGCTTGTGTGGTTTTTTCTGCTCTGTGTGATTCACAGTGGTGCTCTGACCATTGCTGGTGGGCTTAGCTTTGGTTAGCAGTCGGTATGGCCTTGAGTCAGCTGGTATTAGCTCTGCCACACCTAGGGAAAGCTGCTAGCAGCTTCTTGTAGAAGCCACCCCTGCAGACCCCCTCTACCACCAGAACCCTGCCATGCATTTTGGGGAGTGGGGAAACATTGTATCTAACTTCTGTTGGGACTTCCTTGTGTTGGAAAGTGAGGATAACCAGCCTGCTGCCCTTCCCCTTGATTGTCGCATTAGCCTTTACTGGATGGCCCTGTCGGTAGACATGCTGGCCTGATGTGAAATTCTTGTTTATGTTTTCCTTGTTTCCTATGAAGTAGTCTGGGATCTTAATGCTGCTGGGAAGAAGAATGCTCTGCTGTTCCTGCTTTCTCATTGTTCAGTGGGATATTGGATTCTTACACATGGATGCTCTATTCCAACCTTTGTGTTTCTGCAGTGCACAAGCTATCGCAGCTTCTTACCACAGTAAAATGATTTTTAGGGTTGCCTTGAACAGTTAGGATGACTGTTGCTTACTCTACCCAAGTATCTACTCAGGTGTTTAGCTTATAGTAAATAAAGAGATGGTTTGGTGACAAAAAAAAGCGTCTGTTGTGTCTTTTCCTTTATTCCTGAGCATGCGCAGGGAGTTCAACTATCTAAATGCTCTTAATGTCTTTGACAGTTAAGAGCTTCTTTAAGCATGTCCAGAAAAGAACAATCTGGCCTTCATCAGCGCAAGCAGTGCTGTAAAATGGCAGCTGGTCAGGTCAGGTCAGAATTACTTCCATATTTGTACCGGATGTTCTATGTTGTGGCCTCTACCAGAGCATTAATAACTGTGTTGAGAAACTGAATTTGCCGTGGGAACAGGACTTACCTGTTAAACCAATCTAATGTTGGTAAGCTGCCATGGGGTATAGAGGTAGAATGACATTGGTGTCTATACAAGGAATATTACCATTATAAAACATGACCTAAGTGAACTCAAGAGGACTGGCTAATATCCCTGTGGAAGGCCAGGCATCACAGAACAGAACATAGGAATCTGCTGTGTACTTAGGATTTCTGCTGTGTTGCCAGGGACCCAAACAGAGATGTACAGGAGCTCTGCTGGGACAGTAGAGGGAGTGCTCTTTATACATAATCTTCATGTTTTATTTATAACAGAAAATGGAAAAGCCCATCCCAGAATAAGCAGGCAACATCTAAACATTGCACTACAAGTAAATAGGTCTCTGTATCATTTATCTGGGGACTTTGTATGTTCCCACTTTCAGTCTGGGGGCTGAGCTGTGTTCCAGCTTGTGCTATCGTTCTCATCTATTTGAAGGTTGCCTATGCCAGCTTCACAGCAGCCGGATTCTGTCACTGTGAGCAGCTGGCTATTATGACAGTGCGTGATGGACATGCTGGTCAGTCCAGGCTTCTGCACCACTTCCGTCTCTCATCATCTGAGATGGCCTTCAATGTAAACCTGATGAGATTATCACTCTTTTGTTCTTCGTTTCCAGACCAAGTTTTAAAGGGTAAAGGGCGTCTGAGATCATTGTTTATTTCAAGGAAAGACTGTGATGTTCCTATCAAGTCACGGTTCTCTGGAAATGCAAATTACTTCACTATATAGCTCCAGTCTCACCCTTGCTGTACTGCAGCTCTTTTTTTTACATTGATTTTCAAAATACACTGTTAACACTGCATGATATTTATTTTTAAGTATATAAACATTTTGTAAATCAAGTGAAAAAGAGGATAGTAAGAAGGAAAACAGTATGAAATGCTAAATGCTCATTCAACTATATGAAGCAATAGGTAGCACATTATGCTTGTAAAATAGTTTTTTGGTTTATTTTTGTTTTTTTCCTGTCTGTTGTACATGGGAAGTGTTAATGATAACGTTCTATAGCATGATAGCTTAAGCAGTCTGAAGCATAGCAACCAGTGGGCACTGCTTTCTAAAGATCTGACAACTGCGCTGTATCGTTCAGAGCATCCCTACTGTGGGGAATATGCACTTTAGACAAAACACACAGCCTCTCGAGCAAGGCAAATAAACTTCACTTGATAGGTTTTTGCATGCTTGCTGATAAAAGCCTCAGCACTTGGCAAATTCTAATGTGACTCTTCATGGCTCTGCCTGTGTATCAGCGTACATTAACACACAGCATAGCATGGATCCAAATCCTGGAGTAACCCAGGGCGTGATGCTTTATCTTCCTGACACTCTGAATAAGATTCTTAACCCAGAAGTAACTTTAATCCGAACACAAGGATGTCTTTTTTCCATTATTATTTTTTTAAACTTTCACACCTATTAATAGATCTGTGCACTTATAAAACATGAATGGAGCAGGCTTTGCTTTTGAAAGTTAACAAGAATTCCTCAAAAATTGTAACTGTGAATGTTTGCTTTGATTGCTGGGAAGCTACCATTAGTGTCTGATGTTAAGCGTTCTTTGGATTTAGAAAAACACAAAACTGAGACTGAAACTAAATAATCCAAAGGTGGAGAAGATAAGAGTTCTTGTGCCAAGGTTATTGTAAACTTCTTAGTTCTAGTCACTTAGACGTGCAGATTTTGTCATCCTTTCACTTAATCAACTGGATTGTCCTACTGGAAAATGTGAAGATTTTAGGAAGAAGCGCACTTCAATGACATTGTGTTTAATAAACATAGTACAGCAAGGTAAGTGGAGTTAGAAACATTCAAATAATACTAAACCTTAAATGTTCATGGATCTCTTTGAGTGATTATGTTTTTATAATTCCCTCATAATCTTCCCCCCCATTGCTTAGACACAAGAAGTGTTTTGAATAAGAAAATACGATTATGTTGCAGAACAATTTAATGTAGATGACCAGCTGCACAACACAAATTAGAAATAGTGAAGAGTTGAATAGTTTTTAAGTAAATAGGAAATTAAATTTTACAAACTCTCTGATGCTTAAATGCAATTAATGAAATAAATGCACTTGTAAAAGCAGAAAGAATATAAAGAAAAGAGGCAGTCTGGATTAAAAAAAAATCAATGTTTTTTGACTGGTTTGTGTATATATAAAATCGAAGGAACTGAATGTTATTTTCAAGTAGAGAAATGAAAATGGATATAAATGAAAATCGGTTGGGGGGAATGGAGAAGAAGCAGCTAAGTTATTACTACTCGATCTGATAGCAAACCATCTGGCAATATGCTGCCACATCATTATGGATCATTTATATGACTCAGTGCTAATTAGATGTGCACAATTATGCAGACTCCTTGTGCTTTCAACATTGGAAAAATGTTTTAAAAATAACACTTGCAATATTAGTATGACATGTACTTGTTATGAATTTCTGACAGTGATCCAAGCCTTTTTTTCACTAGAAAATATCCCAAGCACTTCCAAGACTGCTCAAATTCTGACATATTAAAAAACAAACAAACAAACAAACAAAAGCCCTGCAGTTTCATATCACTATCCTCTGTAAAGACACTAATTAATTTCTTTATCTTTTTTACTCACTTACTGAAAATACACTGACTAAGCAGTTGGGCTTGAACAACGTGAAACAATATCTAAGTAGATAGCTATATACTACAAGTTGCAGTAAGCATGCTTTGAAAGAGCATGTAATAAAACATCTTTTTAGTGTGTGTGCATAGTACTGTGCCTATGCATCAAACACTTGTCTATTTTTTCCTAAAAAAAGAAAGGTAGGTGTGTTATTTCTCTGCTTGCATTTTCACAAAGTCAACAATTGCCACGAATGGAGTCCTAGAAGAATTTCCTTTGAGTGTTTATATTATGTCTATAGCTCACTTAGAATAAATTAGGTATTATATGACTATCTTAAACATGCTGCTGGTTATTAACTCTGTTAATAAAATATATTTTGAGAATTTAAAACTTCAAACTATCGTATGAAAGCTACAAAAATCTGTTGGCTAAAATATCAAACATTGAAAGTTAATCAGACTGAAATGTCTCCAAGTTAGTACATACAAAACCATGAAAATTATTCTTTTGAAGAAAAAAAGAATGCTTGCCCAAGAAATATTACTTGCGTTCTGGAAATTAAGGGCCGATGAAGGGAGCTTGTTTATTTGTTAGGTGACTATAAGATTCAGTTGTGAGTATGGTAAATATAAGGCAGCACACCACCATGGTTGTGTAAAGGACTAGCAAGGGGGAAGAGGGAAGTAATATTTGAAAAACTCTTAGACCATTCTAATACAGGGATGTAGATCTTAGCACAAGCCTGCTTTTTGTGATGTGGCTGCTTGTGTAAACATAAGTGCAACATGCTGTGTGTAGTTTATTGCATTTGCATTTATAGATGATTTGGAAACACTGAAGATAATTCAAAGAGCTGGCAGCATGTTTCATAGTGTAGAAAGCATGTTCTGCAAAGTGGTATAAATATTGTTTAGATTTCCTCATAGACTCAGAATTACTTATACAAGAAAGATGTATATGCTTATCAGAGCTTTATTTTGTTTTAGACATAGTCACGTAATGTTCTTCTAGTAGAAAGATGGCAAAAATGAGATGTAGGCATTTAACAGTGGCTGTCATTAACGAGTCTGCTATACTTTCCAATAGGATAAACTTGTTTGAATTCTTTATAGTTATGGATGGTTGACTTGGAAAAAGTTACTGTCCTTTGAACACGGCTAGATTCAGGGCTCGGTGGATGAAAACTGGATTGTTGTGCAGGAGATTGGATTTTAGCAGTGTCACAGTAATGTCCATGCACTGCTTGGAACAGGCTGAACAAGACTGATCATTGTGAGAGCGAGAAACTATGAGGACCTTAAGAAAATGCTGGTAAATGTGTTTTGACAGCTTGTCTGGATTTACCTGGGCTATACTAATATCCAGAATTAAAGCTGAAATAAAAGAAATACTAAGTATTTGCCTGTTTTGAAATTTATCACATCTGTTGATCTTGTGTCTGAGCCAAGCCGTGGCATACATGTATGACTACTAATAAGCATTACATATTGATTGTTGATTTTTTTGGGTTTCTTTTTAATTTTTTTTTTCTTTTTTTTTTTTCTTACTCTTGGAACAGTAAAGGAAAACAAGCTTGTATATAACTTCTGGACATTGGGTGGCACCATTGCCTCACACATGCCACCATATAGATGCTTCTAGCTGAAGTTTTATTTAAGTTTTATAGTGCTGGCTCAGCTCCCTTTTTGCCTTTAGCGTAACTATTCAGGGCAAGTAAAAAAGCTCAACCAGTAGTCTTCTTTCTTTTTTTTTTGAAGTTTGATTTTAAGTAAGCATCTTGCTTTAAATTGTAATGGATTTTTGACCAAAACCTGATGTTGCTTATTTTAAGAAACTGTTGCTTCATTTCAAGTGCTGATCTACAGATCTTCTATGAAGCTCTTGACTGAAATAGAAAAAGTCAATCTGGTTTTGTGTGTGAGTGCCCACCCAGCCTGTAGTGCCACTTTGCACTAATGTGAAAAACAGGAATAGTGCCTGTGGGTTTTATCTTAATGAAACTTCAGTGTAAAATGATTTTTCATTTAAGAGCTGATTTGTGTCAGTGACATGAGTGACATATCAGATACCATTAAATGTTTCTGTAAGTACAAGATCTCCTCTACATTTAGTTTTAAGATCAATTTAGGTCTTTTTAATTGGATCTTGATCTCCATGCTGGCAGGTACAAAGTTTGTTCCCAATCAGGAGATGTGTATGTATGCCACTTCCAAATTTAATGTGTTACTGGTATAAAAGCACATGAAAGATACCTCTTCTAGCTACTGGTTTAAGTTTTGTGCTGGGCTTCATTATTTATTTTACAGACCAAAATAGTCAAATAGTGTCAATAGATAATGGCACATAACTAATATTATTTTGCCATTAGATTAATGAAGCTTGTCAGAGAGTGCATTTGGAAAATTGACTGACCAGTATTTACTACTGTGAAGCTAAATGAGCCACTAAAAAGGAATACAATATCGGGTTATTTTTTAGTTTATGGCTGCATTTGAGGTAAGAGTGTGGAAGTCAGTTTTGAGGGTTTTTTCCAGAAAATCTCAGAGCAGAGCAGTGTTGAAGTTACGCAGATCCGCATTAGGACTGACTTACCTTAGAGGAAACATTCTGATGAAAGTTGAAGGAATAAAAGTGATTTTTTTTTTTTTTATTAAAAAAAGACCTTGTTTGCATGCATGTTGGCTGTTCAACCTAAAGATACCACGTTAGCATAAATAGAAATCTGCATAAAAATATTCCTTATTCTTTGAAAATGTTTCCATCCAGTTGAGTTATCAGAAACGGTAACAAATCTTATATCAGTCATACCTCCTAGAAATCGCTTATGGGAACCTGCTACCTGCAGAAGTGTTCACCTTTAAGGCTCATGAGGAATGTGTGCACTAGAATCTGAACAACTACAAAATTCAAGACCATATTATTCAAATAAATTTATTGGATTATCTATTTGTAATGCGTGATCTGACCAGCTTTACAGCAAGCTCTGCAGGTTCCAGATCTTTCATTCTTCAAATCTTTACAGTCTCACAAGTAAACCTGGAGTAAAAGATAATCCAGTTTCAGAGTTGAAAAATGGGACAGAAGCTTTAGATATATGGTGTGAGAACCAGTGAGGACCAGTGATTTAACATCAGAAGAATCCTACTTTTTTCTTCTTTTTAGTGGAAAATAAAGTGAAGAGAAACACGATACCATTTCTCAGGTACTGAAAAAACTAGGCCCATAAAGGATATGATGAGAAGTAATGCCCTAAAATTAAAGCAAGCAAGGTTTAAGTTTAACCCCATGATTCTAATCATAGCAAGTAAATACTGAGGTTGACTTTCACTTAGCAGCTTCTACTGGTGGGGATTTCAAACAACTGTCCAAATGGTTTAGACTGAGTTAATTTTGTCTTCTGGATGGAACTGGGAGGGAGGAGATAGAGGAGGACTAGGGACTGTGGTTGAAGAAGTGATGTGCTGGACTGTATTTTTCTTTTATTTTATTTCTATAGGAGATACTTAACTGATACTGCACGTTTTGGTTCCACAGGAACTGGGAGTTCATGCCTTGCACAACTGAAAGATGCATTTGATTTCTGGTGTCTTCATGCTTTGAGAGGCAGCACAGGTCCTGCTATGGGCAGATATGAATAAAATGACATCTTGAGGGGTTTTTTTAAGTTCCACCCCAAGATTTTAATATCATACATTCTCTAGTAGATTAATCTGCTGTCTTACAGTAAATTCACTGCCAAATAACAGTGATGAAAAGACAAAATTATTACTGTATTAGAGGAGATGGTTATCAACTGTTGTGGCTTTGACCCTGGCCAACAGCTGAGTACCCACACAGCTGCTTGTTCTGTCTCCTCTCACCAGCAGGAGACTGCATAGAGAAAGAGCAAAAGCAAGAAAATTTGTGGGTTGAGATAAAGACAGTTTAGTAAATGAAGGAAAGAGAGGGGGGGAAGACCCATGTGATGCCAAGGTAATCGCTCAGCACCTCTCAAAGCAGAGCAATGTCCAGACAGTCTCCAAGCCACATTGGAAGTCAAATCACCCACCTTCTTCTATAGCAGCTTTTATTGCTGACCATAAGTTGATATGGTATGGAATATATCTTTGGACAGTTTAAGTCCTTGCTGTATCCCCTTCAACTTCTTGCTCAATTTGGGGGGAAATATAGTACCATATGTGCTGTTGTGAAGGAAGTTAACTCCATCTTCACCAGACTATACACTGAGTCTTTACAGTTCTTTAGATAAAATTCAATAGAATGGGGTTTTTTCTACACCATCCCCACAAAGCTTCAGTTAATGGGGTGTACTGTGTATCTCATAGGGGGGTTGGACCCAATGATCTCTTGAGGTCCCTTCCAACCCCTATGATTCTATGAGTCTATGCTTTTCTCAAGATCAGTGGTGGTTTATGTAGAGCTGTGTAAAGACTTGTTATTGCTGTTAAGCACCATGGTATGCTGTGCATATCCACAAACCAGTTTTTCCAGTGTCTTAACTGAGTGTTTTTGGTTTAGAACTGTACATTTTTGGGGGTGTTGGCAATATTTTTCTTAATGATATTGACATCAATTTTCCAAACGTCTTTTGACTTTTGCATTTCTTGTGTGTTGTGTTCATTCAGGTTCACTTAGTGTTGCTGTATTTGAATGGTTCTGTATCACTTGTGACATTCTGTGGGGTTTATGATCCAATTCCATTTGATTTTCTGTACCAAACACAGAATGAAATAGTCCTAAGGGAGCAATTGCTGGTGGACATAATTTAAAACTGCTCTGAGATTAATATAAGCTGCAATGAGTGCAGTTGCTCTGCAGTGACATCAAGCTGTAACGGCACTGGAGGGTCATTTCATTTCTGGAGTGAAGAGTGTTCTGGTCCTTACAGTCAGTTTTGCTCAATAAGCTCCTCATCTGGTTAACTGTCCAGGCCCTTGTTTCCACTTACCCCAGTCAGCAGGGCAAGGCAGATGCCCACCTGTAAGTGAAGAAGACCAGGCTGCAGAGGTCCTTTTCAGACATAATTAAAATTAATTATTTTTATTGCATAGAGGATAGCTTTGCCGTTCTGTTCATGTCAAGGGTTGGCTGTTAGGTGATTACTTCGTTTATGAGCAAGGATGGCAAGCTCAGAATGAAATCATTTTATCTTTAATAATGACTGAGCATTCTGCCAAACAGCTATTTTAAACTGCTGTTTTGCCAAAATGGGGTCCTTGACAGGCAGCAATACCAATAGGTTTCTCTCAAGTATCATTAAGAACAAAATATTTATGATACATAACAGCCACAAAGGTTTATAGAGACACAGATAACAAAATGAGAAAACTATGAGTAATCTATTTATATTAAAATAAAACGCAGAGACCTGACAGCTAGTAGGGTTTTTTCAACTCTATTTTTTCAGGGGCATGATTATGGTTCACAAGCTGGTTCACAAGACAGCTGCTTCAGCTAAAGAAACTAGCTCATATATTGCTGCCATTGCTTGGAGTGCTCTTGCCCAAGTATAAACCCCCTGCACTTCTTGGGATTGCTGTTAAAAGCTGTAAGCCAGGTATACCCCAAACTCTTTGGTGTCACAGTCTTACAGGATGGATTTTTCCAGGGACTAAAATCTAGTTCAGATTGAGCTATTTGAACATGCTTGAATGTTACTAGGACTACTTGTCTCTTCTACTTCCGAGGATGATGGTGATGTTTATTATTACTATTATTATAGGGTTCACTGCCAAATTGGGATGTCTTAACAATTTTTGAGTGTATTCCTGCATGTAGTGGTTTGACACTGGCTGGAGGCCAGATGCTCACCAAAGTCACTCTATCACCTCCCTCCTCAGCTGGACAGGGAAGAAAATACATATTGAGAGCCTTCGGAGTCGAGATAATAACCGGGAGACATCATTCCACAATCAGTGTCATGGGCAAAACAGACTCAACAGAGAATAAAGGAAAGAAAACTCTCTAATTTATTACACTGCACTGCACACCCAGTGACACCAGAGTTGGGTAATGGGAAGTGTGACCAGATCTTAAAGCACGTCCCCCCACCCCTTCCTTCTTAGCAGCCTTCGCTTTAGTCATGATTTTGCTCCCTTCTTCCCTCCTATTATGTCAGGAGACAAGGCAGGGGGAATGGGGATTTCGGTCACCCAGGTGAGACAGTCCTCCATGAACTTTTCCAATGTGAACCTGCTTTGGCGGGGAGTTGGATTCCATGATCTCTTGAGATCCCTTCCAACCTCTACAGTTCTGTGATTCCTTTCCCACGGGGCGTCAGCTTCTCACCAGTTTCACGGCCAAGAGCTTGCTCCAACACAGGCTTCCCATGGGGTCACAGTGTCCTTCAGCTGTCTCCACCTGCTCCAACATGGGGTTGTCCACAGGCTGTAGATGGGATCTCTGCTCCTCATCATCATCCATGGGCTGCAGGGGGACAGCCTGCTTCACCATGGTCTTTTCCACAGGCTCCAGGGGCATCTTTCTCTCTGGCACTTGGAGCACCTCCTCCCTGCCCTTCCCTGGCCTTGGTGTCTGCACAGTTTCTTACATCTTCTCACTACCTTCTCTGGTGGCAAAAAGCAGCTGCTTGCCATTTTTTCCTCCTAAATGTGATTCCCAGAGGAGCTGTGACCATCGCTGATGGGCTCGGCCTTGGTCAACAATGACTCCGGCCCTTGAGCCAGCTGGTGTTTGCTCTGTCAGGCCTGCAGAGAGCTTCTGGCTGCTTCTTGCAGAAGCCACCCCTGCAGCCCCCCTCCTCCACTAGAACCTTGTCACATAAAACTGTCATAGTTTACACTGCAGGTGTAATAAAGTAAAACAAAGTTGTGGAAGCCATTTGTGAGATGTGGGACACCTTGAGGCAGGTTGGTCACTGCTTGAGGGATCACATTATTTTCAGCCCATCAAAACAGCAGAAAAGTTAGACACAGAGGACATTATTTGACCATCCATTCCACTGATCTTGGAGAAGTTCACCTTGTTTTTCTCCCCACCACTGTGACTTGGTACACAGTGGAGGAGAGTGGGTGATTCTCCACTATTTCTTTTCTTGTAGGGAGAGAAGCAGGGGAAGGCAGCCAATATGGCTCTTTAAGACATGTGGAAACATTCTGTTCCCACATGGTTTTGCTCAGTTAAATCCCTTGCTGTTCATGCACACTTTGACTCTCAGTTGACAAGATAATGTTTCTGTATATTGATAAAAAGACATTATCAGGTAGTTTAGGACTAACCTTTTGTGCTTTTAAAAATAGCTCCACTTCTAGCAGGGAAAATACGAAACAGCTCAGATGCGCTTGGTAGAGGCAATTCTGTGTCAGATGGAAGCAGCAGGAAACAAAATAGGGAAGAGTATCAAGTCTGACAGTTCTTTTAGGGAAGCTGTTCATTTGACCGAAGGAGTAGGCAATATGCCCTCGGCTTATAGTTGGGACTGAAATGCTTTGGTTTTCTATGTCTGCCTGTAGAAGTATTACCCTTAGTTCTCCTTGACTGTGTGCAGTTCAAAGACAGAAGGGTAAATCGGTTTCCTATCATCACCTGACAGTCACAAGAAATCAAAATAATGCATTTTCCCCTGACTTTGACCTGGCAGCTATTTGTCTGCAAAAACTGATTTCGAAATGAGCTTTTACTACATCTTTTCAGGATGTTTTTAGTAAAAATCATTCATAACTGAATTTTCCTGTCAATACCACATGGGATTAAATATTTTCAGTCAGTAAGTTCTGAACACAGATCAATGTCTAACAATTTTATTTTAAGAGTAATCTCATAAAGTAAAACTGGAGACAACACTGAGCTTCCAAAAGTAGCAAAGGAAGACTTTTCAGTTGCACAAAGTTGAATGTTACAAAATATTAATACAAATTTAGGGATCATAGGGTGCTTTCGACAGGACCCTGGCAGTCTGAATTCCTTCTCTGATATGATATCTTAGTATAGTAGTTTTCAGGTAGAGTGGATAATCTTGTAGTAGGGGTTTTTTTGACAGATTAGAGTGTAGTTAGAAGAAAGCTGAAGAGGACGTAGATGTTTAGGAGTACAGCATGACTACAGCCAACAGGGTGACTTTGCAAGAAGAATCAAGAGCTGTATAGAACATCTGAGGGTGTTCTAAGATCTAGTCAAATAAAATGTCTTAACCAAAATGGCAAGAAATGAGAAGAATCAGATTCTGCAACTAAACTACAATCCTGTGGGAAGGAGGGATACCTGAGTTTTTGACTGAAGTGGAGGAAAAGAAGTGGGACAGAAGGGTTCAAGTGGGATAGGGAAGGAATTTATTTCCTTGGTTCACTTTCCAAAGGATTCTGCATTCCAGGTTTGCATCTCTCCCACAGACCTGTTAATTTACTACTACTGTGTGTTTTAAACAACACTTTTAAGAAACACAAACTCTGCAAAGCTGCAGCTATATGTTATATTCCTTATGCTACATCAACAATAAGCACTACCACTTCAGGTTTCCTTCCTGCTGTTTCTTTGAGATAAGCACTTCAGAAGGTAACCTGCATCTGGAATCTGGCAGTGCAGAGACAACAGATGTTCAGCAAGCCTACAAGAACAGTGTAATTTCAAGGTATGGTCTCCAGGGGAGAGTGAAGCACTGGTGTGCAAGTGGCTGCTTTAAGGCACCCTGGGCATTTGTGTTAAGTACCAGAGTTTGATACATCTCTTGTTTCTGATCCATGGCTTGCTCTGTACTGATTCAAAGACGTTGAAATATCTCTGTCTTCCCCACTCCCCCGAGTGTTTGCGTTCTGCCTCTTGGACAATCCTATCATAAACTCCAGATTATAGGCTACATAAGGTTTTTTCAGTGTTTCTGTGCCAGATGACTGAGAGGAGCTTTTAAGCAGGCATTATTTGCTCCTTAGGAAAAGAATTGTCCTTGATCCATCTTTACAGTCTTCTAAGAATCTGTGATGGGTCACTTCATGTCCAGTGTTTTTCTAGGTCTTTTCTAAAAGGTGTGTAATCTAATAACAGCAATCTCTACCGTGAGAAATTGCTTGGTTGAACTCTGTCCCTGGGACTCTTGCCCAGACCAGTTCTTTATAATGCCCTAAATGCCCTAAAACATATTTCAAGGTGGAGTCCTCAAATTTTAATTAAGAGCAAAACTTCCCAGGTTAACCCAGGAAGGAAACAGACTAAACTCAGACTACACTGTGGGCTTCCATAGGAGTTGACTGGAGCGCTCATCTCCCTCCTTGCTCCGGTTGCCAGGCTTACAGCATGCGTGACCTCTGATAACACAACTTTATCAGTTCTTCTGAATGAGATGGGGCAAGCGGCACAGACCGAATCGTGTCTGCAGTGCTCAGGGCTTTCCCATCACTGCAGATTTCTCCTGGGGAGAGCTATTTAGGGCAGTCCACATGGAAAAAGGGAGTGTTGTGAAAAGTTGAGCAATGCAGGCTATCAGAGCTCCCATGTTCAATCTTATTGCCTAGCATTTGAAAAATATAGATGTATTCCCAGAGCATTGGCTGGACATTGTGCTGTTAATGGAACTATCATTGAATTACTGTGTTGAGTAGCTGAAAGCTGAGAAACTCAACTTCCAGATTCATGTCGTAATTCAAAAATTGTGTGATTCTGAACTCATTTGGATTGCTTTTGCTGATTTCTGCAGGATTATTCATAACTTGAAGTTATGTTTTAGGTAACTTGCTGAGTAGGGCAGAAAGGGCAAACTGCAGCAACCTAAGGAACAGCTGGAACAGAACTGGGCTAGTGGGATTAATTGTGCTGTCTCTGCTGAAAAGGCCTTCCTGCCCCATCTGTTGCAAGAAACCATGTAACTGGATTAGTTCAACTTTTTCAAATGGCTAACAAAGTAGTTCCGGTCTAGTTCCCTAACTCAGTGATTGCCACTGTGTCTGGTCCATAATTTCTCTCTTCTCCCACATTATATTCCTATAGGAAGAGATGACAGAGTCCCCTGAGTATCCAGAATTGCTGCTGGTGCACCACGTCAAACCACCCTTGAACCACAGGCCAGCCCAGCCAGTCTCAAGTGGACACTGTTGTCATCTGCCCCTAAACGTTTCCTGATGCTTTCTCTTTCTCTGACACGATAATCTGAGTATTTTGGTCAGGGATAGAAAGTTTGGCTATCCCTTGGTTTACATAAAGTGGAGGGTGAATAGAGTGTCTGCCCAAATGGCTTGGAATACAAGGGGGGGGTTGTACATACCATGGAGGTTTATGATTGGTAAAATATGAACACTTGCCACACCTTCAAATTTATTTCTCCACTGGGACTCAGGATTCTTTGACTTCTTATAGCCATTTGATTCATGAAGAAGCTTAAAGTAGTGACACTGGATCTATGAAAAAGTGTACAGACTTAAATTTACTACGCAAATGCTCCTGTTGATCTCTTAACTGATTTTGCACATTAAAGTGTTCTCAGGACCAAAATCATAGGTGAACAATTGTCCCCATTTGAATTACTGAGTTTTTGGTTGGTGAAACACTTCTCTGTCTCTCACGTTGTGGTGGTTCAGCCCCAAGCAGTGGCTGAACACCACACATTGTCACTCACTCCCTCCCGCAGGAGAAACAGAGCCTCCATGAATTGGGATAAGGACAGTTTGCTGACAAAATCGCTGTGAAAAGGGAACAGTAACAGCCTGTAGCAAATTTCACTCACACTCACTAATAACACAGAGTACTGCATAATGAGAGGACCCACCAGACACCCTGGCCAAACTCGGACTGCCTTGGAGGCACCCAGGAGCACCCCTCCCCACCAGCCCTAGTCCAGGTATACTTTCCATTCTGGAAAAAAGTAATTGTTTTTTTTGGCCTTATTTTCCTTCTAAAAATCTCACTTGTGTTGAATAATTAATTTTAAATGTTTAATTGTATTTAATATCCATTGAAGATCCTACCAGGAGAAAATAAATCTGTTAATCTGAGAGGTGAGACAGAAACAGTGCTACACTTGTATTATTTATGAATGTCAGATATATGTAATACTATAAGGAAAGGAAGGTTGGTGGTGTTCTGAACCTCTGTATTCCTTACCAGAAAGTTCATAATTTTCATCCTTCCTGAGATGGAAATTCTCAGTGGGGTAGTTAGAACAACAAACAAACAGCATCTGAGTTTGTATTAAGAGTAGAATTAAAGAAAAAAAAAATCATCCTTCCTTCTCCCAGCCCCAAATATAAGATTT
Source organism: Zapornia atra (assembly GCA_013400835.1). NCBI lineage: Eukaryota > Metazoa > Chordata > Aves > Gruiformes > Rallidae > Zapornia > Zapornia atra. The sequence continues at coordinate 30,258 of VZTU01026866.1, forward strand.
AAACCATTTAAGTTCTATTTTTCTTAACAGTTGGAGAACATCAGGTTTCATCATAGAGCTCCGTATTTCTAGGAAACTTGTTTCAATGAAATTTCTCTTGTGTTTGTGGGAAACCAAAACACTGGTTACATCTCAGCAAAAGGTTGGGCTTGTTTGGGTTTTTTCCTTGCTGACTTGCTGAGTGGGGAAACATTTGTACATGGGCTCATCCTAACCATTGTGAAAGTGACAAGTCTTATGTTTATTCCAGCTGCTGGGGGCATGAACTTTGTCACGTGAATATTTCCGGAAATCAGCACAGAATACAGAAATGGGAGAAAGGGCAGGAAACGCTGATGAAAATATAAGGAGAAACAAGCAAATGCAGATATATGTATTTTGCAGGAGGGTTTACGCCTTTTCTCTTTTTATAGGTATAGAAATTGAAGGATAACTTTAAACTTTTTTTTTTTCTGGTGATGAGCACCCACATAGAATCTGAGAGAGAAATGCAGTATCAAAATTTCTATGTAATTTGCATCAGAATTATTATTATGGAGGCCAGTAACTTACTTAGGGAATGATAATGTCAGCTGCAAGCAGTTGTATGGCAAATAACAAGCTGTGGTTGCTCACACTTGGGTCCCATTTCCCCCTCTCTCTTCAACTCCCTGCAAGATAAGGGGGGGTAGTAAATACATAAAGCAAGTCTACTTCCCCAAGGAAGGCCAGATGATATGTTTCTACTGAAATAGTGTCGTGGTTCAGCCCCAGTCCTGGCAGCTGAGCACCATGCAGCTGCTCAACTCAGTCCTCCCCCTTGGTGGGTTGTGGAAGAGAATCAGAAGAAAAAGGTAAAAACTTGTGGGTTGAGATAAGGACAGTTTAATGGGACAGCAATGGGAGAGGAAAGTAGTAACTGCAATACTTAAAAAAGAATATACAAAGGAGCCATGCAAGACTCGATGCCTAGCCCATGTCTCCCAGCAGCAACTCCTCCTCCCTGGCCAGTTCCCCTCCCTTAGCCCCCTCTCTCGCCCCTGCCCTGTTTATATACTGAGCATGATATCATAAGTTATGGAATACCCCTTTGGCTAGTTTGTGTCATCTGTCCTGGCTGTGTCCCCTCTCAGCTTCTTGTGAAAACTAACTCTATCCCAGTTGAAAACCAGGACAGGTAGTTTCAAAGGAAAATGTGAAGTTGTCTGCCAGGATACAGTGATATAGATGTGCTCGCCTGAACTTGCAGTGTGAGCAAACATTTAACACTGGGAAAAGATTTCAATTCATTTTCAAAAATCACCTCTCTGGCACACTGAAGGTACCTGATTGTAACTGCTTGATCTGTCAAGAAAAGGATGCAGCAGATCTAAAACTGGCAGAGTTTTTAGGAAGGGTCCAAGTTGGGTCCCATTCTGTTGGCTTTACTGAATTAAACATATGGGAAGTTTATGGCTGACCTGGATGTCACACCATTTGTCTCCAGTGAGATCAGAGCGTGCTGAATGGCTGGGTTGGTGGGAGGGGACTGTGTGGGAAGTATTTGATGAGAAAATGTACTGGCTGGAATTCATGTCTATGGGGACCCAGCGTGTAAGGAATTGATACCTAGGGGCACCAGGTGTTACACTCAAAATCATGTTTAAGAGATCATGCCTTATATGTAAGTAAAACCAAGAATTTCTTGCTACTGTAGTTGAAATGTGAATAATAATTATTAATTCAGATGTAATTGCTACAGAAAAAGAATGGCAAAGGAGTGAAAATGTTGTACACACAGCTGGGTTTCTTCTCCCTTAGCTGCCCTGAAGGTTGGCAGTTTAATTCTGGGGTGTACGGGGAGGTGTCACAGCAATTTGTTGGCATGTGGAGTGCTTCCCTGGGACAAATCCAACGTTCATGTGGGTGGTTTCTTCTTCCTTGCTCCAGAACCCACGTGGGGTCATTTTTTGTTTGCTAACAGGGTTTTACACTCTTGATCTTTCTTCATTGGTCTGCAGCTCTATGTTACATCTGAATTTACTGTGGTGACACTTATGCATGTGAGATACTACTTCGTTTGCTGTGTTACCCCCAAACCCAGATTTTTGCAGCCCCAGATCTGCATTTCTCTAATGTTGTTAGAGGTTTTTATAGTTGCAGAGTGTGTTATAGAGTGGGTGTGTTGTTTGTAGCAGTGCCAAGGCCATGCTCCCGCTCGTCTCCCACGCCGGTGCTCTGTGCTGGTCTCCAGTTATGCAGGAAGGTATGAAATGGCTCTCTGGAGGTGTAACCCACTCTTTTGAGTTAACGACTGACGAGGGTCATTTTAGAGATGAACTAGGCCACTTCTTACTGTGGACCAGGTTCCTGTCAGAGTGCTGGGTATCATTTGACTGACACTATATAGATTTGTTTGTGAGAGAAGCATGAAACTAATAAAAACCCCCTTTTGTCTAAATTGAACAACCTACAAACCTCATTGGAAGACTTTCTGCGAGGTTAATAATTTAATATTAAGACTTAAAGGCATTACTGTTTTTGTGACAGATGCTGGATGGTCAGTAACAGCTATGGAGAACTATGCTTATTAGGATTTACTTTGGCTTGGGTATTCATTCCATAACCATACACAAGGCTGGAGGAGCTTCGGATGCCCTTGATGAGCTGACGGCTCGTAGCGGTCGGCCTGGGAGGCCAGCCCGGGGCCCGCAGAGCGGCTGCCTGGGGCTCGCAGAGCGGCGGCCTGAGACCGGCGCTGGGACGCGGCGGCAGCGGGAGGCCGGAGCCGCGGGGAGGCGCGGGACCGCAGGGCGCCGCTTCTCCCGCTGCTGCCCGCCAGAGGGCGCCGCGGGCCCCGCTCCGCNAGACGGGTGCACCGTGTCCCTCTCCTGCTCCCCCCGCCGTGCGGCTCGGCAGCCCTTGCCAAGATGTCTCGGGAGCCCGGCTGCAACCGCTGGCTCCTTTTCGCAGCGTGCGCCCACCTCTTCTTTCTTCTCCCGCCGCTCCGCACCCCGGGTGAGTGGCCGAGGGCCGGGCCGGGACGCCATGGCGAGGTGAAGGGAGGAGACCCGGAACGCTCGGCCCCTCCGCGGAGGTGATGAGGGGGAGGAGGGCACAGGACAGGGCTGGAGAGCTTGGCGCGGGGCTCCGGACCCGTCGCCGCTTCCTCACCCTTCTGTCCCGCCCGGCGAGGGGAAGCGGGCGGGGAGGCGGGAGGTGCCCCTTCCCCCGAAGTTTGTCACTCTGCCGGGCTTGGAGCGCGGACGGGGCAGCGCGGGCTCCCCTCGGCGGCCCCGGCTCCGAGGTGCCGGTACCGGCCCGAGCGGAGACCGTTTCCCGCCCTCCGGGCCCCGCGGCGGTGTATGGGGACGGCCCTGTGCCCCGGGACGGTGCGGGGCAGGGGAGAGCCCACGCTGCGGAGACCGGCCCTCACGGGGCTGGCCGCTCAGGTCGAGACGATCTTCATTAAAGAACTAGCTGAAAGGCACCCCGGAGCCACTCGTGCTCGGTGTGAAATAGCGCCTCATGACTGGGAGTTGCAGAGGGGAGGTAATATCGCCCGGCTAAAACGTCAGCACAGAGGGGAAAGGATATCTTACATCGTATTATATTTTAGAGACATGCTTAATGTGTCTGGGCAGGTGGGAGAGGATTGAAAGAGAAGGGTTAGTAGCATGTCAGCAGTCAGATCGCTACATTCCCTTGGAGTTAGAAGCTGTTGCCATGAGTGTAAGAGACAGAAATAAATGTTTACATCTGTTCTGTTTCTCATTAGTTCTGTTCCTGAATGTTTCCATCTCTGTCTGCATAGGCTTGTCAGTTTGTTCTGAGCCTTTGATTCTCTTCCACTAATATGTCTCGTGGATCAAAATCCTGCAGGGGAAACGCTGATAGAAATAGTGCTTTCAGCAAAGTAAAACAGTGATGTTTTGATTTTTCTCTTGTAAAACACTTTTCACCTACGCAGGTTGATTTTTTGGAGGAGTCGTAATACTCCACTGCTCTTCCTAGAGCTGCGTTTCGTTCTTTCTGGGATGAGCAGTTTGCTCTAGTGCTTCGGCAAGGTACCATAGCACTTGTAACCCCAGACAGACAGTAATTGCAGTCAGAGAATAGCAGGTTCAGTTTTCTCTGTGTGTCAATATTTATTTTACTTACATATATGTATACAGGTAGAAGGCAGAAATGTAAAACCTTGGGTTCTGCTTCTGCAGTTACCTCTTCTTTACTAGGTCTTGATTAAAACTTACATGGAATTTGTTCACCTGAAGCTCCAGTATTGAAGTATCATGACTTTTTTTTCAGTTTTTCAAATATCCTTTTACATTAAAGTCCTTTCTTTGCTTTGAGATGGCCCATGCTTTGAGATGGCCAGGATAGTACGTTTGCAAAACAATCAGCTTTGGTCTCAGAAAACAGAAATAATTTGGACTGCGTTTCACAGAAGAAAACAGCTTATCTGTTGGTAGTTAAGTCATTTCATAAATTCCAGCTTGCAGGTGACAGCTTGCAGAATAAGAAAACATATTCAAATGATTTTGTTCGGTCTAATTCCTAGACAATCAGAAGGGATAATGATGCTGCTTTTTCTTCTACTGTTTTTCTTTGCTCGCCTTTTATAAAGATACTAGTGTACACAGCACTCATTTAGACATTTCAGTGGTTCACAGTGGTGATTTCAGCTGCCTTCTTCCCAGATGTGCCATTAGCATAAAGAATTTTAGTAAAGAAATAAAATGAGTTGCTTTTATTTTATGAAAAGCTTCAGATGCTGGAAATTTGCTTGCATCACCCCTTCCTCCTCCTTCCCCCTCCCCTCCACCCATTTTGGGTTAATAAATCTGTTAAATCTTCATTCTTACCTGGCTAGACATAGGACTTTGATGCTGATAGAGTAGCAACAATGAAGAAATATTATAAAAACTTCAATATAAATATATGAAACTAATTTATTGTGCTTGCAAGTGCTTCCAGGCTGTCTCATTATGGAAGATTCTGTCTCTGTGACTGACAGTGGCAGTGCAGATTTTCTCTGGAATCACATCAATCCCTAGAATCTGATATTTACTGAAAACTTGGGAGTAGGAAGAAACACAACCAATCCCCAAGCAAAACAAAAATAGGCCTTTCATTAAATCACAATTAGAAGTAGAAAGAAATTCTATTTAAAATAATTTGCATACTGTGTACAACACAGTCAGTGGCATTTGTTATTTGAAGTGGTTATTATTATTCATGGCTTCACCATATGTCAGTCAGAAAATCATAACTTTTTTCAGTAGCTCATTTAAACTCACCCACAGCCTGGTGAGATGATTGGATGACTCTGGGGTCAGTCAGTGTCGAATCAGACTGTAAAAGAGGAAGATAACAGAAATGTTGCCTTATGCCCCAAATGGATTTTCCCTGTGAAAGCCAGAGAATTTACTCCTCAGTTTTTAACACCCTTTGCACTTAAAGGACATGTAATTGTAAATGTTTGGAAGTTGTTTACACTCTAAAAGGTAGTACTGAAGAAAGGATTACTTATTGTGGTAATTATAATGTTACATCTATTTATACAGTATATTGAATTTTAACACTACAGTATTTACATCCATTTTCCTGATAGTTTGTTGGCACATATAACTGCACTTCAGCCGCTGAACTATGAAAGTAAATGATTGAGTTTTACTTTCCAGTATTACAAGCAAGTCTAATTACCAACATTTTAATGGAAGTAATGGAACATTTGAGAAAAATGTATAGGAATCAAAGCTGCTTATATTACATTCTCTGATTTAATTTCCAAGTTTTGGGTGCATGAAAAAATGTTGTCTAGCTTTTTCAATGGACTTCAGTCTTCCTTTCCAAAGAAATAAAGATTGATTAAAACAAAGAGCTTTAAAGTCTATTTTTTTTTCATTTTCTTACTTATCTTTGATTCTTGAACATCTAGCAAAAACACACGTTCAGCTTCTGCCTACTTGTGCCAAATCATGTCAATAGCTACATGTGTTAACCAGCTTCAAAATACACAATGTGGTGTCTACACAGTTTGAACTTCTACCAGCTGATCAGCTGCTTCTTGCAATCTATTTTCTCTGCACTCTATGCTGTCAGTGGTCCACCTGAGGTATGCTTGCATTGCATCAAAGAACCTCAAAAGGACTAGAGGAAATTGTGGATTTAGCAAAGGTACCTTTAACTCCAGAAACTGATCTGTGTCTTGGGGAGTTCTGTACTGAAAGAAATCTGTTGCAGTTGTCTGAATTAATAATGTTGTTTTGCTATGTAAGCTACTGGTATAGAATAGTATTATTTGACAGCTCCCAGATACAGCTCATCCTTCTTTGTACTTGTACACTTTACACAGAATGAAGAGATATCCTTGCTACAGAGTTCATGGGTTTACCTGTGCTGTACAACTGATGTGGTCATCAGCTGCATGTGTATTTAGAATTTTTCTATCTGTTGTCAACTCCTGGGCACACCTTTTTCAGAAACCTCTTGGGAGTGATTTGTAGGTGGATGAATTAATGTTAGAGATTATCATCTTAGAGATGACCCCTCCTTGGCAGTGTTCAAGGCCAGGTTGGATGGGGCTTTGGGCAACCTGGTCTAGTGGAGGGTGTCCCTGCCCATGGCAGGGGGGTTGGAACTGGGTGATCTTTGAGGTCCTTTCCAACGCAAACCAGTCTGATTCCACGACTGCTTGCGCCCAGACACTATATTTCCTACCTGCCCTGTGGTGCTTTTGTTGGTAAGTCATATGCCATCTGGATTTACCATGTTCTTTTCCTTCCACCCTTTCTCCAGTAAATCCTTAGAATACTGTATTTATTTCCAGGCAGAGAGATCAGGTTGACTAGCCTGAACAGTCTTGGCCATATGGTGGTAAGACTTGAGTTTATCCCACAAATGCATCTCAGTTTACTTCTGAAGACTGCCTTACTCCCTTTAAATTAAGGGTCCATACCAGGTTTCCTAATAAGGTAGTAGAGGGGCCATGGCATATTTGTTGCTAAAAATAAATTCATACATTCTGACTGAGTGAAAAGTTGGGTGGAGACTCTTGACTCTTTCTTACGGTGTCTACAGTCTGTTTAGTGAATGTTTCTTCAGTGGTTTAAAAATAACCTGAACAGTTCTTGTCTTATTAAAATGTATTAGCTGGGAAAAGTCTTCCTGAAATATTTAATGTAAAAGATACCGAGTCATTTTAATATGTTTATTTGTTTGACAAGTGGGGAAGGCTGCATGTCTGAAATCACTAGGAGTAAAAATAATGCCAGAGAGAGAGACTTTAGCATTCATCACAGAGAGTGGTTTGTTTAATAACTGGTATGTGTGAGTGCTGAAGTTGTACTGTATGTCAGCATACATGCTGCAACTGAGGTAATTTGTAGTCAGGCATATTCAGTCTACCACTCTCCTGAATGATACAGAAAGAATGATATGGGAGATGGTCTGGGAGGGATGGTTGATTTCAAGGTTTTCCCCCTGCAAGCTCAATAATGGTCCACTCCCACAAGCAAAGGTGGCAGGCACCCCACATGCATGTACATGTGCATGTCAGGAGCTCCCTGAGGAAAGCCAAGGCCCTTCTGGGGTGGAATGTGGTGAGGGATTCAACTTGTCAAGGGCAAGAAAAAGGTGTATCAGAACCAAAAGGGAAACTAGGGGAAGTGTGGGTCTGCTTCTGAATGGGGGGAGGAACCTGGTTTAGAAGGACGTGGAAGAGGATGAGAAAATCCAAACCTTTTTTGCCTTGGGCTGTACTGGTAGGACTCACCTTCAGCAATCACAGACACCTGAAATTCATGGGAAAGTCTGGAGCAGAGAGGAGTTACTGGAGCAGGACCAGTTTATGGAACATTTAAACAAACTGGACATACGGAAGTCCACAGGACCTGATGGGAGGCACTCACAAGAGATAATGTCAGTGAGAAGCCATTCTAGATAATCTTTGAAAAGTCATGGTCCCTAAGGACAATTCCTGTTTTCAAGGAGGGCAAAGAAGTGAATCTGGGCAAACATACGTTGGCCAGTGTCACCTCAAGGTGAAGGTGGTGGAGCAAGTAGTCCTGAATGCCATTTCCAGACAAGGAAGGACAAGGCAAACATATGAAGGACAAGAGGGTGACTGGGAGAAGTCAGCATATTTTTATGAAGGGTCAGTCATGCTTGACGAACCCAAAAGAATGCTGTGATGAGACGGCTGCCTTTGTGAATGTGGAGAAAGTGGATGGGTTTATCTCAAGGAGTTCAGTCCTGTCTCCTATGATGTCATGCATGAACTGGTGAAGTATGGGCTAGATATGAGGACAGTGAGGTGGATGGAAAACTGACTTGCTGGGGTCACGGGCTCTAATCAGTGGCATGGTACAGGGATTGATAATGGCTTTGGTAGTGTTTAGCCTTTTTATTAATGACCTGGGCAGTGGGACAAAGTGCACTCAGCAAGTTTGCAGTGGTTAGAAAATCAGCACCAGCTGGTTGTACTGTCATTCAGAGGGACTTCAGTGGGCTGGAGAAATGGGCAAACAAGAAACTTGAAAACCCAAGTTCAATGAAGGGAAATGCCAAGTCCTGCCCGTGGCAAGGAGTCCCCCCATGCTCCAGTGCACACGGAGAGGGGTTACACTGTCTAGAAAGCAGCTGTGCAGAGAAGGGCCTGAGGGCCCCAGTGGGCAGCTAACTGACCATGAAGCAGCAGTTGTGCTGTTGTGGCAGAGGGCGAACAGCGTCCTAGACTGCATTAGGAAGAGGGTTTCCAGTAGGTCAAGGAAGGTGATCCTCCTCTCTGCTCAGTAGGGGTGAGACACATCTGGGGTGCTGTGTCCAGGTATGGGCTCCCCAGAGCTATGGACATACTGGAGTAAGCCCAGCAAAGGAGCATGAAGCTTATTAATAGATTAGAGCACTTGGCATATGAGGAGAGGCTGAAAGAGCTGGGACTGTTGAGCTTGGAGAAGAGAAGGTTCAGGGATGCTCTTACCAACATGAATAAACACCTGATGGGGGGCAGTACAGAAGACAGAGACAGATTTTGTGGTGCCTAACAGGACAAAAGATAGTTGGCACAAAGAGAAAACCAGGAAATTTAATTTAAACATAAGAAATACCTTCCCCCATTCCCCCCTTCCCCAAGAGTAATTGAACAGAGGAAGAGATTACTCAGAGTGTGTGGAGTCTCTCTCCTAGGAAATACTCAAAACCTGACTAGAGAAGCTCCTGAGCATCCTGCTCGAGGATGATCTTCAGGGGTGCTGTCCAGCCTCAGTTATTCTGTGATCTGTAATACAAAGGTGAAATAGGTTGTTAAAATAAGTTGCCTGAAGAGCTTTAGCTGTGCTCCCAAAGTCGTAGTATGAAATAGGTCTTTTTTTCCAGGTTACTTTAGTATTAGTTGATTTGTTTCAAGGATCATGTGCATCAACGCTTTATAAATCTTAGAAGCAGTATGGCATGGGATAAGGACTGTTGTGGTGAGAGAGGCAGTATCTCCTGTCAATCACAGTTGTTTCCAGTCTCACATTTGCCATTTTCCAGCTGTCTATTAAAAACTGAAAGTAATGAAAATTCTGCTTTGCCAACTAGTCCAAATTTACGAGGTCATACTTCTTCAGGTTAATTCTATATAATTAATACATTTCTTGGAGTAAGGGTGTTTTGTGTTGATCTTGTAATTAGGATCGTGTCAAGTAGAGAATGTGGATCGGGTTTGTGTAGGGGAAGGTAGTCCTTTATCTGGAGCTCTAAGTACTGTTATGCTGGAAGAGGAGGATTATGATCAGAACATGTTGTCAATAAGAGATATAAAAAGCAGACTGAGGTATTCTGTCTGCATTTTGAACTACAAGTGAAAAACATTTACTTGAGGACAGCATTAGGGGACACTCCTCCTTGTTATCTGTTTCCATCTTCCTTGCCTTCTTAAAATAATAGAATCAGAAAATCTTTAAGGTTGAAAAAGATCACCATGTCACACCATCTGTCCTGTGCTACCATATCAACTAAACCATGTCCTGGAGTGTCACCTCTACACATTTTTTTAACACCTCCAGGGATGGTAATCCCACCGCCTCTGTGGGCAGCCTGTTCCAATGCTTGACCACTCTCAGTGAAGAAATTTTTCCTCATAGTCAATGTAAGCCTCCCCTGATGCAACTTGAGACCATTTCTTCCTGTCCTCAATGTGCCTATGGTCAACCTGAATCGGTAGTGTTAGAACAATTTTGGGATGTCTGCATCTAGTGCTGTGATGTGAGATTCAAGTTAGTCACAACCTGAGATGCTGTCATGAAACTCCACTCCTAGATGCTGGATAAAATTTGGTCTCCAGTTGAAAGAGCACAGGGATGTAGGTAATTGGAGATGGACAGCCACAGGCTTTGGACAATGTTGTCATCTTGCTTTCCTACATTCCAGGTTTCGAGCATGTCAAAGGAAGACAGTTGCTAGCAATCAATTTCAAGCAATAAAGAAATGGCAGGGGTTCCCTTTCAACCCCAACTATTCTACGATTCTGTGATTTTATAATTTAAACTTGCAGTGAGACACTCCACTTGAATTTGTTGATTTTTCCCCCATGTCAGTTTTTAAGAAAACCATCTATTTTTCCATAATTAGTAGTATCTTCAGTGCCTTCCAAATTACAGCAATTTACTTTCATTTGTATTTCTTCAGTACCTTTAAGAAAAAGACTCCTTAAGAAGAATCTTAGCAAAGCTTTCTTACATTAAATGGAACTGCTTTTACAAATAAGAAGGCTGAGGCAAATCAATTAGATGACTGCATCAACAAGCAAAAAGCCACCCAAAGCCCAGAATCCTTTTTTATGACTATTTTTCTAATACAGAAGTGCATGCATAGGGTGTTGTCAGTATAAAAGGCTCCACATAATGCCAGATCTGTGCAAATTAGCTCTTTGAGGTCTCAGTTCTTTTTGTAAACGTTTCTTTGGGTCTCTTACACATTAACAAGTTTGTTCAGAGATGGAATTCAAAGTGTAAGACAGCCGTCTTGGAGTTTGATGGACGTTTCCATCAGCTGCTGTCAGATTCTGTGGTTCCAAGAGAAGCTGTGGCAATTCAAATTTTAACCTAAAGATAGAGTGGAATGCAACTCTCCCATGTGATAGTACATTATGTTGTGAGCTACTGGACTGAACAGATTTTTATTTTTATTTTTAAAGTGATTTATTTGCCTTGAAGCCAAGATAACTTGGCTTCACATCAAAGAGTGATCTTTTCAGCAATGTACAGGAATAGAATTGTCAGGCAGCAAATGTAAAAATTCTGTAAGAACGGACTGTCTTATCTTCATGAAGATTATTACCAATATAGTATCATTTAATGTGAATTTCTACCTAAATGTTTCTTTTTCTTTTGCCGCAGAACCTTGTCAGGTGTGAAAATGAGCTCCTGTAATATGACAAAGTCTGCTTTTTCTTTCAGCTTTTGCTGTAAGTGTAGTTCCTGAAGGTGCAGAAGATGAGACTGAACTACCAGTGCTGCAGGTAATAAATTTTAATTGCCAGAGAAGGAACATTTCACAGACATTATAAAACCATCTAGAGGAGACCAGAGCAGAAAGCCCAACACCTGGGACATTGATTATTTTGATCATAGACCTCAGTGGTACTAAATGTCATATGATACCTTTCTCTTCTGTGTGGTTTATAAGAGACAAGAGACCTTTAATGGGACACAAGTTACATGTTGTGCTACTTTTCTAGTATTACCAGGATCTTAATTTGTCCTATAGATTCTTAGAATTACTAGAATAAATTTACACTTAGCACCCTTTATTTCTTTCTTATGCTGGATTTTCTGATTTGCAATGAAATTTAACCTAAAACAATTAGGTTTTGTTGTGAAACAGAAGGATAACTTAGAAAACAGTTTATTTTCTAAGGTCAGCTGAAGAATGCATTAGAAACTTACAGTAAAGAAATCTTGCTACTTTTGCATAGTTTCTATAAGTTGATAGGGTTATTGCTGTTGAGAATAGTATTTGAGTATATAACCTGTATTAGTTCAGAGGCAGGTTTTCCTTCCTTTTTGGTTTTGTTAAATTTATTATAGATTCAGAGGGAAATGGCTGTGTCTCTGCTAACTTAGCATTATCACATATTGCTACCCAAGTCACGGCTCAAATAAAGGTTGTGTATGAAGTTTCAAAGTAACAAATTAGCAATCTAATTAATGGTCAGAGCTACCTCTATTGTTAAGCAGCATAATGAGTGTGGCCAGCAGGTCTAAGGAGGTGATCCTCCCTCTCTACTCTGCCCTGGTCAGGCCCCACCTGGAGTATTGTGTCCAGTTCTGGGCTCCCTGGTTTAAAAATACAGGGACCTCCTGGAGAGAGTCCAGAGAAGGGCTACAAAGATGATTAAGGGCATGGAGCATCTCTCCTATGAGGAAAGGCTGGGTGAGCTGGGACTGTTCAGCCTGGAGAAAAGAAGACTAAGGGGGACCTTATTAAGGGGGACTTATATCTTAAGTATGGGATGCAGGGGGAATTGGCCAGCCCCTTTTCAGTGGTCAGTGGAGACAGGACAAGAGGCAATGGCTGCAAGTTGGAGCACAGGAAGTTCTGCACCAACATGCGGAAGAACTTTTACCCAGTGAGGGTGACAGAGCCCTGGGACAGGCTGCCCAGGGAGGTGGTGGAGTCTCCGTCTCTGGAGATATTCAAGACCCATCTGGACGCCTATCTGTGCAATATGATCTAGGGAGCTGCTTTGGCAGGGGGGGTGGACCCGATGATCTCTCGAGGTCCCTTCCAACCCCTACGATTCTGTGATTTTGTGATAATGAGTGGGAGGCGTATATGTATGTATGTCCTCTAACAGATGTCTATCAACCAATTTTTTTCTTAATATATGTGTTTGTAATAGATATTCGTGAATGTATGAAAGATTTAAGGGAGGAAAATCAAGTAAAAGTACTGGAATGAATCGAGTTAGAATATATTAACTGTCAGTGACTAATCTAGTGATCTCACATCAAATGCTATAGAAATATGGTCAGAGATAGCTATTGCTACATTTTTTTTTAAATTATGATTGTTATATCTGCACTAATTTTCATAAATGAAAAAGAGCTCTATTGCAAACTGCTGATCTGCTGAGGAGAGCAGGTGATGTTGTTTTCATTACTTAAAAATTGCTGTTTGTCAAATTCCATTGCTGTCTCAATATAGCTGTTTAATGTTCTCATTCTAGTATAGGATATAATTTATGAGACCTTTCCAACTATTTTAGTAGTTGGAAAGGTCTCATAGTTTCCTCAGATGAAGTCAGAGTTGCCTCTTACAACTCCAGGTCAAAATCCTGGAGTTTCTTTTCCTTTTTTTTTTCATGAACAGGAATGTAACAGGCAAAAATTGTTTTGTTTTGTGTTGTAATAAAGGTAATTGTAAAATATGGCTTGTTCATCACACTGTGAACCACAAAGCATATACTTTTTTGTTTGCATAGAAAATTATTATCTCCCAGTGTCATTTATGACACAGCTTAATTTGGAATGTGGTGTATATTGCACTGTAAAATGGTAGTACTGTGTATAGCAATCAAAGTAACTTAGTCTTATAGAAGTTTTTTAAACTTTATTGACCTAGTCAGTGAAAAAGGGTCATAAGCATGGATGCAGTGCATTTTACAGATGGCTATCAAGGAGCTTGGAGCTTATGCATGTCAGCGTGAAAGTCAGAGGGAGACATCATCTGAAGCAAATAGGCCTAAAAGGTGGCTACAATATTTCCAGAAAAAAACAACCAAACCCAAAACAAAATGTGGAGGAAATAAAAGTGTTTATAAGTAGGATTTTTAAGTCACGAGAGTAGGAAAACTATATATGAGCTTATTGCTGAGGAGTACCCTGTATGGCATTTCTATCTGAAGGTCTCAAAACACTTGAATCAAAATAATACCTACAGCATCCTGATGCAATTAGTAAAGATGATCTTGGTTTTTACTTGTGGAAGAATGAAACCACTGAGGTGCTGTTACCAGGGAGAAATTGGGCAATAAATGAAGGCACTGTTTTTCCATCTTAGAATTTTTGCAGGAAGCACAGAGCTATTTTTCCAGTCCTATCTCCCTCAGTCAGCAGTTCTGAAACAACACCTTTCCACCTAGCCTCCGTTATTTAGAAGCTATTGAATACTCTTCTAAGATATTTTTATGTCTGTCTCTTGCTCTCCTGCTTAACTGCAAATGGAATGTCACTGTTGTCTGTTCCTCAGCACCCCGATAAAATTTCATCACAAATGTATGTGATACCTGAGGAAATGGCAGTGAAGCCATGTTATGTACAGCAGCCTTTTCGTACTTAGTAGTCTTGATATAAATTGCTTTTGAGTCTTCCTTTAAGAATTGTGTTTCAATAGATGCTTGGTAGTGGATCAAATGAATAAAAGTGTTTTGTTCTCTGGAGAAACATTGAAAAAAAAAAGCCCCAAACAAAAAAACGACATTGTTAGGATTAATTTAAAGAGCTCTGCTATAAATTTAGTCATGGAAAAACATTCTTCTTTTTTCCCTCTTTCTTTATATTCTTTTACTGTATTGTCTAAATAATAGTGTATAAATGTGGAATAGCTGTTTCAGTGCTCACTGATTAAAAACTTTATGCATTAGGTTTTTTATTTGTTCTTGAGTTAAAGCCTCTGTGTCTTCATTTACAATCTTATTAATGCTTTGACTCCCTGTGTCTATAGAAATACTTGAGTTTTTGCCTGTATCCTTATTTTGCTTTTTCTCCTTTCTTCTAGAAGTCTGAAAAAAGTGGAAGGATTAGTAAAATAAGCAGAGGTAAGTACTGTATAGTCTGTATTTGTTTTCATTTGTGGCTGCCTTTTTAGGATAAATTAAATATGGTTCTGCTTTGAAATGTCACTATGTGAAGAGTGCCTAAATGTTCAACAGCCTTGTTTTCTAATTGCTGATTCCCAAATATTTTTTGGAATAAAAAAAAATCTTTTTTTTTCTTTGTAGTCTCATCAAACAGAAGCTTCTCAGTCTGTGTATTAGCAACTCCTGTAGTTAAATGGGTTTTTTGAAAATGTGCACTTCCACATGGTATTTTAAAATCTTATTTCATAATGCTTCATGGCAATTCTTGTAAAAATGTAACAAGAACCTGAATTTTACTATAACTACTATAACAGCTATAACTGTCATAGCTCCAGTTAATTACCTGTAACAACTTGTAATACTTTTGCAATATCTAGAAACAAATATTTAAGAAACATTTCAAACATTAATAGGATACTGAGTGGTAAAATAATTTTGTACTGCACATGTGAGAGAAGTTATGAGAATAAAAATTTTGCAAGTTTCTGTCCTTTCTGAAAACAGGTCTGATGTCCTTCCAGCAAAAAGTTTATGGGGCTGAGACAGTACTGTAACTTAGTACTGTTTTCTGCTATGCTATAGCAGTGCAATTCTTAAAGCAGCTTGGACAGGTGTAGTACTTGTTATTTTTCTAAACCTGAGCATTTGGTTCTGCTTGTTCTAAAAAGAGTCAGGTTGACACCATCTCTGTTGCAGCAGTTGTGAGTTCATGCCGGGGGCTGAGCACCAGGGAGACTTAGCATTCTTTTAGTGGAGTTGCTAACAGGACTGAATGGTGCTGAGAAGTTCTGGTTTTTATGTGTTTTGACTCAGGTGGAAGCTCTGACCCCTAACACAGATAACCACTATAGTGGAAAATTATTAGAATCACAGAATCATTTTGATTGGAGACCTTTAAGATCATTGTGTCTGACCGTTAACCTAGCACTGCCAACCAAATCCACCACTGAAGCATGTCCCTAAGCACCACATCTACACAGCTGCTGTATCTCACTTCATAAAACACCCAGGGAGGCATTGACAGGCTTTTTTTTTTTTTTTTCTTATGACAGTGCTCCGTTTTCATGTTTTAATATAATCTCATTATTAGGAAAGTTATTTTTAGGAACATTACAAGGGTACATTAGTGATGTTAGTACCATCTGTCGTTTATTGTTTGATTCAGTAGGAGATCACTGTAAAGCAGACAAGCAAGTATTTTATGCAGCTGGTAGCAAAATTTAGAAAGTCACTGTGACAGGAGGTGGTGGAAGGAGACCATACCAGCAGTTTCCAGCAGGGACAAGTCCATAAATAGGCAGCAGTGTATCTCCTGGCATTTCCTAATACAATAGTTGTGGATGCTGTTAGAGTATGAGGAGCACCGAAGAAAGTGAAGGTCTTGCGGTGTCCCTAAAATAGTGTTTTGTATTGCACCTGTTAAAGACAGTACACTGGAATGGATGGATCATTGGTCTGATGTAATACATCATTTTTGTGTTCTCTCTCTTCTGTTTTAAACAAGATTCTGCCTCTCCTTAATAAATATGGGGTTTTTTTGAAGTCTCTTTTAAACCATTTTTGTGAGTAAAATCAATGAAGGACTCAAAACAGAATATGAAGTTCTTGATGTTCCTTAGTTCTTGTGATTTTTTTTTCATTCTTCTTTTTCCAATTGTTATACAAGAAAATTCTTTCTGTTTAATGAATAAGTTATACCTTTGTACTAAGGAAGCAAAGTTGCCATCTGTAGTTTTCGGAGTTTTAAGAGATATTGTGAAGACAGGCATCAACATTTTGATATCCCAGGCACTGGGGAGACTAATGTACTACAGAGAAGGCTGAACTTCATGTTCTCATGGTTGCTTGGTCTATACAGAATGTTAAGTAGCTTTTTGTATTGGTTGGTGTGCAAAGACTTTCATGCGTGTTGTAGTACAGCCAAAAGATCAGTGATGTGACTTAGAATGTTGGGTCATCATTGCCATGCCATGGCAAAAGGTCTTGCCCTTCAAGTGGATGTATAGGTGCTCTGTTGGTGGGTGTCTTTGTCCCTAAGTGGTAGACTGTATTGCAGACCAACAGTATTTTCAGCTTTGAGAGTATTCAAATACCAGAAGTCAGTCTCTTTTTTGAAGTGAGGCACTGGCTGTTTCAGGCTAGAGCACAATTTCACCTCCTTATGAAACTCAAGGAAACACTGAGTTTGGGAGTGTGAGTTGTCCTGATCCCTTCTGCAGTCTGTGGAAAGAGAGAGGCACTTCCAGAGGGTGACTGAGATCCCAGGTAGGTTGATAATTCCTCTCACCACAAGAGCATGTACTAGCTTTTGGCTGAAGGGTGAGGGTTATTTGGTTTTTGGTTTGGTTTTTTTCTTTGGTTTTAGTGTTCTATTAAAGGACAGAAGTATAATGAGGTAGTCTTGAGGCTTTTTTTTTTTTTCTTGGATTTGATTCTTGCAAATACGGTGATGTTATACTTCCTCTGATCTGCAAATACCTGCAATATTTTGAAAGGACCAAAAGCATTTTTTGCAGTTACATCCTTTTAATACCCTGCCTGGCCTACTTCTGCCTTTTATCTAGGTTCTCTAGGAATTGGTGAGGGAAGTTTGAATGGAAAGGTGAGAACAACATGCAAGGTTGAAGTAAGTTTTTTTTTCCATTAGTACCAGAGCAAATGTGTAGGTGATGAACCTTTCTCTTTTTTTTTAAGTAAGTGTTAAGACACATCCTGAGTTCTGTAATGGTAAGCAACATATTTTGTGCATTACAGAACTATGGAAGTATGTGCAGTTTGAGGAACAACTGGATGCTATTATTCCTAATTTCAAGAAGTAAACAAGTATACTAAAAGTGTGCTGTGTTTGAAATTGATTTTAAAAGGTTTTTTTGGATGTTATTACAGCAAGTAATTTAGCAAAATTCAGAAAACAGCAACATTAGAACTACTCAAACTGTACTGAGAAAGTGTTTGAAGTTAGGATGGCTTTCAGCTCTCCTGCTGCAGGCCATAAACAGTTAAACAGTCACTACAATGTGTATTGTATAAATGATACAGAAGCATGTACACACAGATGAGATTGTGTGGTTGTCTGTCTGCATACACCATGTTTAACACAGAAAGATCACAGTAACTATAAAAACACGTTTACAAATGTGAGAGAAGAGACTTGTCTCTACTTTTAATTTTGGAAGCTTTATATTAGGCTACAATAATCTTCTCAAAATAGAAGAACTAAAAAGTCCTGCTCTGGAGTTTCAGGTTGATTTTAGAGTTGGTATAAAAGGAGGAGGAGGACTATGGAATGGGCAAGCAGCCTAATTTTTTTTAAACCCAAATTGGAAGCGGAGTTTTCTGACCTGTGTAATAGAGTTTTCTTAAGAAAGAAAAACACAGGGAAAAGAGGAACTAGATTTAAGCACCATTGACAGAGCTGCAAGGTATCAGTGGCACTCTTTTACCTATTACAGACTAGTGTCTAGACTGCACGGTCGCTGTTTTAGAG
This sequence comes from Zapornia atra, assembly GCA_013400835.1. Taxonomy (NCBI): domain Eukaryota; kingdom Metazoa; phylum Chordata; class Aves; order Gruiformes; family Rallidae; genus Zapornia; species Zapornia atra. Next base: position 48,551 of record VZTU01026866.1, read on the forward strand.
TCCTAATTTTTGCAGAAACAGTTTGGACCATGTAACCCATGTATAAATCATCATAGAATTCTGTCTTTTCTGTTGATGCCCATTCTACCTTTTTAATGATGTGTTTAAACATTTAGTGAGTCAGAGACAGGGTTTTAGGTACCAACTGTTTCAGGAGCATTCACTAATTAGGAAGCTCAGGAGCCATTTTTACCCTTTTCCATTTCCAGAACAATAGGGAAGAATAGGGGAGGACCCACCTCTGAATATACCTGTATTGTGGAAATTAAGAGGCTGACTTCAAAACCTGCCTGGATACTGTCCTGTGCAGCCACTCTAGGTGATCCTGCTGTGGCAGGGGATTGAACTAGATGATCTCCAGAGGTCACTTCCAACCCCTGCCATTCTGTGATTCTATGACTTGGAATGCCAGAGGCCTATATTCAGGCCCAAACTGCCTCCCTGGGTTTCCTGCATCATGGGTGAACGCTCTAACCTCTGACTAGCAGGCAGTATCATCATCTTATGTCCTTTTAAGAGCTGTTTGGTTGGGTTTGTTTTGGTTGTTTTAGTCTGAAATGCTTGTTTTAAATTTTTCAGTAGCTTTGAGTTGCCTAAAACCAACCCATACAGGTAGTTTATTTGTACAGGTCATTATGCTGCAGAGCTTATCTTCCAAATAGGACTATTTCCCCATTGCCATCTTATAAACTGATGTAGAGATAATTCTAAGGAGATGTATTTTGCATGGGCTCACTGTATACTAGCTAAAGTGTGCATTACTGTTGGTGGCTTGTTACAACATTTTTTAAGGCTCTGTTCTGTTTAGCAGTGAGCCAGTGTTGTGGTAAAACTCAGGAGGTTTCACCATTCATGTCCCCCAACTATGTTTTTTTTAAAAACATTTTTTTTTCTGTGAACTTGCAGTGTCTTTCCAGTCAATGAACATTGTTGAAGATATTTCCAGGTACAGAAATGCCTTAAGGAAATAAAAGAGAAACTAAGACAGCAAGAGAAATAAAATATCAGTGTATCTGTAGCTCTTTTGCGTATTAATCATCCAAAAGACTCCATTCTTTATCATCCTTGATGCACTATTTCTTGACTTGAGAAACCATTCAGGAGTTTAAAATTATACATGCTTTCTGTTAACATTTTAATGCAGTGAATATGTCTTTTTATGTTCTATTTTAAAATGTCTATACCAGAGGAAACTGTTTCCATTGGATTAAAGCAGTGACACCAAAGTAGGTGTTAAATTACTCCTAGAAAGTATTCTATTGTGGGATGCCACAGCTGCTGTTAAATGTACAGTAAGTGAAACCGAGTATAATTCAGGTGCTTGCATATCTGTAAATGTACTGGTGCTAAACCAGTAGTAAAGCAATATCATTTTTTGCTTTTTATCTCTAGGGATGTTTTCAGTGTTGTCCATGTAGATTTAGCCCTTTGACTCTCACTAGCATCATGGAAGTGTAATTTTAATTTTTGCACAGTAATTTTAATTTTGCACAGGAAAACTAGCAAATGCAGGGAATGTAATTGTTGGTCAGGTCTTGGACATGGGAACCTTATAGTAAATGTAGCAAAGATATTTGGGATTAATGCCTTTGCTGTTGCCACTGTTTTTCTTGTGATTCTTCTTCATGCACTCAATTTTACTCTTACTATATTTTTTTTTCCCCAAGACTACTACTTTCTTTCTTTGGACATTTATTCCCCATCTTTGTCCCACTCTTCTACTTTACTTGCTAAGGTGGCATTTTTAACCTGGAGGTTAATACGATGTGAAGCTAGGATCTTTTAGCTTTAATTGATCTACAACGCAAGAATATACATTTTTGAAATAAATATTGCACTATATAAAACTTTATACTGCAGTAAAACTGCAGATTGAAAGTATTGAAATACTCTGCTGCCTGACAAGATGCTTCACATGCTTCCTCTAAGTTGTTCTGTCCTTGGGATGTTTGTCTTCCCACAGATGATGCTTGTAGTAAAATCTGTCAGTTTTCAGTCAGCCATGACTCCCTGGATTTTATCTACTGAACTTTTGTCCTGGACTGTCTTCAGTTTGACATCTCCTGTACCTCAGAAAGTTTTTGTTTCAGCGGAATACCTGTAAAACCTCTAGGAGAGCTTTCTGTCTTTAATTTCTGTCAGCTTTTATAATGTTGCTAATGCAACATTAATGGTGGTCTTGAAGTTCTGCTTTTCTGAAATTTGACTTTACATCTTTTTTGTTACCTATTTAATTTTTTCTGGAGTGCACTTTGCTCTTTCTGTACCGTTTTTGACATTCTGTGCAGATCCCATGGGACTTCATCTTCGGTTTCTTTCCTTTCAGCACTGTCTTGTCGTGGAGTGATGTCGTCTGTAAACATTGACTCAGCAGCCTTTTCTGTGCCATTTCCTTCTTGCATTAATTGGAATCTGCTCTCCCTTATGCCTGATCTGTCTGTCACCGTGAGTGACAAAATTTAAATACAGTTCTCAAACCTTGCCCACCCTCCCCACAAGTCATCTGCTTTTCTCCTTGAACACTGAACATCATTATGTTCTTTTTCTGTTCCTCAGGCAGTAATCGGTCAGTCACTTACTTGTACCTCTGAAGTTATTATACCCTGAAGTTCCTTGTCTGCATGCTTCCTGCACAGTATCTGTGAAGTTCAATCTTTTCTAACAAACCAGATAGAAAGTGCAATACAGTGTCTCCCCATCTGATATGTTGGTCCTTAGTCATGGTCTTGAGTGGGTTATACAGTGCAAAGCAAACTTGTTAAGGTATGATTCTGTCTACTATCATCAGGAAATTTGTTGGTCTTCAGCATCTTCATGATACCAGCCTTCATCATCTACTTGTACTTTTTAATAAGCACTTTTTTTCTGTCCATAGATGTTGGCAAAGCTTCTTTGATATTTTCTTTTAAATTTCTCAGTCTCTTCTCCTGTTGAAAGTTATTAACTGTGGTGCCTGTTAACACTTTGAAGACACATTTGAGGGGTTGATGCTGGCCTATCAGATAAAACTATTACGTCATTGTTCTCATGTGTGTCTCTCCATCTGATGTTTGTTTCTGGGTAAGCCTTTAAGCTCTCTATTGAGAAACCATCTTTTCTATTTTGTGTTGGTCAGCAGCCTAGTGAGGGGAGATGCTGGTCTCTAACTGACATCTTTGGTAGTAAGGAGTGTGGGTATATTGGAAAAAAAGTAATTTCATGAACGTGGCTACTGTGAACTACAGGCATGTTTCTTCATGGCCACAGATCTCCTAGTCAAGCCATGCTTTTTTATCTATTACACCTTAATAGGACTGGTTTGCAATTTTTTTCCTGTTAAATTACCCTCTTTAATTATGTAATGAAATGTTTGTATAACTAAAGAAATATCTTTCCCCCCATACCTGGGTTCCCAGTGGCTTTGAAGCAAAACTGAAAATAACTTCTGTCTTTAAATCTTCTTATTTTCTGGTTCACAGATTTAAAAGAAATTGTCTTTATCATCCAGAGTCAAAGTAATTCTTTTCATTCCAAAAGAGCAGAAGATCTAAAAAGAGATATTTTAAAACAGGCTGCAGATCTCGGAAAGGTATGTTTAGATAATATAGATTGCACCTTGTTATGTATGTTTTTGCTGCATTTTACTAAAAACCATAGTTTTCTATTGTGCCTTTTTTGGATCACATTTATTATTTTTTTTGTTCTCTGTGTGCCTATAAGAGAGCTATTTCAGTTGTTGCTTACTGATTGTATGCTGTGATATATCACCAAATAATTTTAAATTGAACTGTCAACCTTTTTTGTATGTTTATTTGGATGGCATTTGATGGAAAAGTGATAACAAGAAAGACTTGTATACATTTAAGGAATAGTCAGGTGCTTTCTTTATGAAATGAAAAGCAAAATCATTAAGCAATACTTAGAATAATTTTTAGTCTATGTATTTTATTAGAGCTGGTGAAGATGCTGTAATGTAGTTTTTGCAAGAATTTTTTTGCACAGCTGTAGCGTTGTGGCAGTAGAGCAGCAGTGTATGTGGCCATTAAAATCCTGACCTGAGGTATTTAAGTCACTTATATTGACAGTTTAGTGTCCATAAGCAATGTTGTAGAAAAAAGGGAGAGAGGCATATATTCCCTGATATGAAGGAGCTTTCTGTGAGGTTATTAGACCTATTTTTCAATTCCAGGTTCTTTGTTGTAAAGGGAAAAAAAAAAGTCTGATTTAAATTGTCTTCTGTATCTTGGCCTCGGAGTGCATCAATCAAGTTCTGGGACATTTTACACTTTGTTTATCCAAGCTTATCAACCTGTTGTAATTAAATCCACTCTAAATGCAACTTTTAATCCCTTAATGAAATCAGTCATGTGAACAGCCTTTGTTCTGCAGCCTTCTGCTCTTTCTGAGTCCTCTTTGGGACTGACAAGTGTTCAGGTACAGTGTTTGCAGAGGATTATGGCTTCAGTTGTTAAAAACAAGGATTTTAGTTGAGTTCTGTAATTGATGTTGCAGAACATGAATGA